>PNEQ01070127.1:0-40057 GCA_003012365.1 Medauroidea extradentata | reverse complement strand
CAAAACTTCTATCACCTGACCCCAAATTGCATCCTCTCTCTGGCCCACTGCTAAATAACTAAATTTATTCAAAAGGTCTGCATCCTGTTCAATACTGATTTTAGCTATGATAGGCCCGGCTCTCGGGCGTTCCTCCAAAATTAAATCACCTTCCTCAAAAATCATTCTGCTGAGCAAATCTGCATCACGGTTACTCGTATCAGTAACATACTTAATTTCTAGGTTATACTCCTGAAGTGCAAGACACCAACGTGTCAGCCTACTTCCCATTAACCTACATGCCTTTAAAAATGATAAACTATGGTGGTCAGACAAAACAACTACTTTATGGCCTAAAACAACATTCCTAAATTTAGCTAGGCCCCACACCACTGCTAAACATTCTCGTTCTGTAACTGTGTATGCTCTCAGTGACCTGCTCATAATTGCAATCAAATTCTCCTCTCCATCATCATTATATTGAAACAACTTTACTCCCAAGCCATAACCTGAAGCGTCTGTACTTAAATAGAAAATGTTACCAAAATCTGGGTGGTACACCATACAATGCTGTATAAACAACTTTTAGCTGCTTGAAAACTATTTTGACACATGTCATCCCAGTGCCAAACAACTCCCTTCTTTAACAACTCTAACAAAGGTGCAACTACTTCACAAAATCGTTCTGCAAAAAGTCTGTAAAAATTACACAGGCCTAAAAAGCCTCTTAACTCCTTGAGATTCCTAGGGGTTGGAAAATCCATAATTAAATTTACTTTTTCGGGATCTGACCTAATGCCCCTTGAATCTAACACAAAACCCAGAAACTTTACTTCTTCTCTCAAAAACATTGATTTACTGATTTTCAGTTTCAAATTGACTAGCCTTAACCTCTCAAACAGCTTCTGCAAATATTCCAAATGTTCGTCAAAAGTAACACTAACTATTAAAAGGTCTTCCACATAGGCCTTGACTACTGATCCTACTTCTACTCCTAGTGAAGCGTCAACAGCTCTGCAAAATTCCCCAATTCTATTTGTTAATCCAAAAGGCAGTACACAAAACTGATAGCTGCGACCTTTATATACAAAAAAGCTGTAAATTTCCTGTCTTCCTTGTGAAGTGGCACTTGCCAAAAACCCTTAAAAAATTAAGTAGTACTAAAATATTTTACCCCTTGGAATTGTGAAAACAAATCATCAGGTTCTGCAGGTGACTCCCTATCTGGCTGTATCTTGGAATTAATTCTGCGTGCGTCCAAATATAATCTCACAGTGCCATCTCGCTTCCTAACACAGACTAAGGGGTTAACAAAAGGGCTCTTACACCTCTCAATAACACCACGCTTTTCCATTTCCTGTATTTGCCTGTCAACTTCCTCCCTGCACGTCCAAGGTATAAGATATGTTTTTTTCTTAAAAGGGGTTTCATCTGTGACTGGTATACGAGCTACATACTCTGTAGTAAGGCCTGGTTCATCTGAGAATACATCCTTATACTCATCAAGCAATCCCCCTAAACTCTCCTCACTCGCTGTTGCCATCTCGCAACTGTCAACAACCTTGTTTACTTCCGTATCCCACCGAGTTATACGGCCTACATGGATAAAATTCGTGGCTACCCATGCTAATGTAGTCTCAGCTTCCCCTAACTCTGCCTCATCGGTGACATCTAACAATAATGACTCAGGTTTTTTTACATTAGTAGTCCGCTCCAACATAGGTGCACTGTTACCCCCCAGACAGACAACACCCTTAACAAAATCTACAATAACATCAAACTCCTGCATGAAATCTATACCAATATTAATATCCCTAGTAAGCTGTGGAATAACAAGACACACTGCGCAATACTCTATGTTGTTGATGGTCAAGCTCAGAAATACTTGTTTGCTTACTTTTTTACTCCTGCCTTTAGTGGCACCTATTACTGTCAACTGAGGTACAGGTAAAGTAGAAAAAACTTATCCTGCCTTAATTAACTGATCTAGAAACTGTTGTGAAATACCAGAAATTTCTGACCCAGAATCAAATAATACAACCACCTCTTCTCCTTTAATCTGACATTTTAATTCAGGGATGACTTGATGTAACACAGCTGGCTGGTCCTCAGATAACAAAAACTCTCTTTCATCGTCATAAAACAAAGTGGCCGTCACGTGTGTGCAGCGGTTGAGCGTGTCGGTCCCTTCAGAGTCACTGCTTACCCTAAAGGACCCGTTCCATTTCCCGGGTTCCCTGACTTGTTTACGTTGGCAGACGTCGAACTACTCTCACGGGCACGCTGCTCTGTGCGTCCCTGCGCAGGTGCGCAATCATCTGCCTGCCTTGCATTACCACCTGGCGGAGCGTCTTGCTCGCGCGCGGTGTTGCCAACTCCCCCTTCAGAGTCCCGTGGGTGAGCAGGCGGCTTCCCCTCCGACCTCCCCGGATCTATATGCTGTTCTCGTCCGTGGCCTTGTTGATCGTTGTGGCAGTGATACCTCCCACCGTCCACGTGACCATACGCGCGCCCTTGTCTTTGATTATGCCGGTACTGACCTCAGAACTGTTGTCGATGTTCATAATGCGCCTGTTCCTGATGCGCCTCATGAACAGGGTTCACATCCCCCTCACTCTCCTCATCACCAATCCGGTCTATGTCTCGCAGAACCTTACGCAGCTGTTCAACTGTATGGATCTCCTTGCCCACAAGCATGCGCTGTATTGTGAGTGGTGTTTGTGAAAACACCATCATCATCAATATCTGCCTCCTCTAACGGGTGGTCGTAAAACTTAGACCGCTCGGCTACCTGACTCAAATAATTTTCTAAGTTACCAACTTGACAGGTACCCCTGTACAAGTCGGCCCTATCAGCACCCTGCCTTCTCGCGTCCCAATACTCGTTCAGGAACTCACGCCTGAACTCATCAAAACAGCTGATGTTACTTTCCCTCAGTTTGTACCAAATTTCGCACTTGCCAGTAACGGACTTTTTCGCAATTACCAGTTGTTCATTCTCCGTGCAGTCATTCATCTTGAAAAACTCCTAGAGTTTTTCAACATGCCGTCTCGGATGTTCACCTTTGTCAGCCTTGAACACCAGAATGTCACGCTCACGGTAACTCTGTCCAAAACGCAGTAAACGCATGGCGGTTCCCCCTCCATCAAAACACTTCCCTGCGGCGTCCCGACCTTTAACCAATTCATCGATCTTTTTTCGGCATTCCTCCAGCTCACCGGCCAAAGTTTCCACAGCTGTGGCACACTGAGACCCTATCCGCTCACATTCTTCCCTGATGATCCGTTCACTATCTTTGTTCTCGATAGCGACGTCAGATCTCAACTCCCCTAGCTTTAAAACTTGTCGTGACAACTCTCCGCGACACTCAATAACAGCGCTCTCAAGTGAAACATTACGGCTGTCAACCCGCTCGGCCAACTCACGTATGCTAACGTGTGTGTAGCTACGGAATCAATTCTATTGTTCAACTCGGTCTGATCAATCTCTACCTGCTTTACCGTTTCACACAAACCCTCGTGCCCGGCCGCTATTTCTTCCTTCAGCATTTCATTTTCTTTTCTCCATTCCGCACGGATTTTCTCAGTGTTTTCCTTGTTCTCCTTTTGCCTTTCTCAACGCATTTCCTCTCTCACTTCCCTCACAGTGTCTTTCATTGCCTCTCTGGCTTGTCCGAGTTCATGCCTAAGTTCTGCCAAAAATTCGCGATTCTGCGCATTGATGATGCCCATCACAGCATTCAAATTCATGGTTACCGGTGTAAGTTGTGCCGTTCTGGTAAATTCAATACTCGTGTCAAGATCCACGGGGCTCGTCTCATCCTCACCCCCCACGACAGCAACCTCCGGCTCCGTGACTAACAACTGGCTCCCGTGTAGGTCATCCATATTGACATGACTACAATGCGTGACATACAAAAACACACCAAAATGGGCAAAACAACAACGGTTCTGTTACAGTTGCACATACGCGAACGCAATAGGCATTAGGGCGGAACAAACAAAATACAGTCTCATCGCAAGTGAACCTGCAGTTCATGCAATTTGCGCACACTTGTGGAACAGTGGCACTAAACTCTTAACGTGAAAGTAAACACGTCGCTAGAAAGGCAAAATTCTGCACATTTACCGTGCAAACAGAAACGGTACACACAAGAAGGAAAAACACCGTCGTGTACATGAATTATTACGTTTTAGTGCAAGCAGGAAATTATCAGACAGACGCTTACGCGCTGCGCTGGGTGCATTTTCAATGAAAAAACATACAAATAGGGGAACACTTACCCCGCACTTGCGAGACAAACAACCACAACCATAAATTCACCCACATGACGACTAGGCAGTCGCCGGAGCCGCCGCCCAGCTTACCTGCCTTTTCTCATCACGCTCTACCTTCTGCCTGGTAGGCGGGTGGTGTTGGAAGTTCTAGACGGTCTGGAAGGTCTGGTAGTCGTCGTCCGCGTGCCGTTTCCGTTCGCGTTCTCCGTCGATCATTCCGGGTCCCCGCACGATACTTCGATTCCCCTCCGTTGCCACACGTTGCCGGCGCCAAAAATGTGATGGGACGCACTGCCCATCACGCTTGTGGCGGAAAAATTTATGATGCCCCACTCGGCCCCACCTCGCGGTGAACTACCAAATGTGATCGGGACACACACACAGCTTCACGTAACTCACTACTGGACACCAGTCGGTATGAAACACACTCTTAATTTCTCAGGGAAAATATTGGGTTCAAACCCTGAATGAATGAAGAGATGTGTTCTACGGAACAGAAACTTGATTTTATTAAGCCTTTTTTTTGCACACTGTAGACAGCAGCACAGCGCGCGTAGCAGTCTGTAGATCGGCAAAGAAACAACAATCTGGATGCATCCAGAGCGTCGTGCATCGGAAAAATGCTACCATTTTGGAAGGCCAGCATCTTAAAGAGTTCCCAATATGTTTGAGATTTACGTTGTTGCATGAAAAGCCATCTCACAGGAACATGAGACGAAATGATAATGGTGCTGCGGCAAATCGAAATTACGGTCTCGTAAACTATGCAATAACAGCAACTCGCCTCCTCTTCATCGTGTCTGCCGTTGCTACGGTACCCGGGACTCCATGAGAAAAAAAAAATAAAAAGCTTAAGTCATTGCGATTACTCAATTACCGACGCGGAGGCAGCTTCGCCTCGGACGCCAAGTCCAACAACCACCATACTTTCGCATCACTCTTTAACCCCCGAAAACACGTCCACTTAGCACAAGAGACACTCAACAACTGGGGCGAGGAAAATGACGCCACCGGCCACCAAGATGGCGAGCGGAATTCCCCTCCTCAACTGTCTGCTAGGAGCTCTTTTAAATGACCATGGTTAATTCGGGCCAAAACATACCTTATAAAATATACAAAAGAAAACTGACAACCAGCAAAACTGCACAGTGTGCTTATATTTATGAAATTTCACGCCAGGAATTAAATAATTTATAAACAAAATTGCCGCGCTCGGCGGAGTGATACAACTGACAGAGGCCAGTTGTTTTCGTGGAAATGCGTCAGCACGGCACCCACATTCCTAAGCCTTTGTTCAGCTCTCGGTTGGCGCCAGCCAGTCGCTCCCCCAGGCATCCAAACTAGCCTGATAAAGCTACTAAACTGAAAACTCGAATAAAAACTTTGCTGGCAATCTAATAAAAAAAACACAAGGGAGAAAAAGGCCGACGTTTTTGACTAACTTTAAATTGATACCCCACATGATGCCGCTACATTGATTCTATTTTACCGTTAAAATAACTGACCTCTGATTATTATGATTCAAACAGACTTATTAAATTACAAAAAAAAAAAAAAAAAAAAAAAAAAAAAAAAAAAAAAAAACAATCTCAATATAATAGTGAGCTTCCCTCACAGTATTCCGTTTTAGCTAATAGGTTATTCATTTGAAATACTTCCTTAGAAAAATTTACGTAAATAAAAATGGTATTTTTATAAATTACCCGACTGCCACGCTTAAAGAAACAAAGATTACAATATTTTTACACATGTTTGTTCTCTTTCGTGATTACACGGTTTGCTCTTCTTGTCTCCTGGTGATCTATTAGGTACAGTTCACCACTTTTGTAGAGATTTTTACTTTATCTAAATGTTATGTTGAAGAAAAAAAAACTGATGTGATATTTCAGATACATAAAACACTTAAAGCACAAACACACACAAAAATGGGAGGACAAACACCAGGCTCCTTGGAGTGCAGAGCAGGGCAGCGGCTCTTTACCATGGGCCACAACTAGGCGCATCCTAGTTGCCCCCAAATCCCAGGCCTACACCTCAATATGTGGCTGGCTGAAAGGTGGTCTTAACACTTTGGCAGCTGTATGTAGTACACTGACATGCCTTCTGCGGTCTCAAATCTCCGAAAACAACAAAATTAAGTTCTATTATTGTCAATTACAAAAGAAAATGAACCCAGGAGCATACTCCTACTCAAAGCAAAAAGGATGGTCTGGTGAGGCCAGTTACTTTACACAATGTGTTGGCAGGCATTCTACACGGTCAGGTGATCAGGCAGCAACGTATTGCCCCTGTTCTTGTATGACGTGCCATTGAATATCCATCAAGAACTGTGGTTCCAGCACAACGGCTCACTGCCGCACTTTGTTTATACGTTACGTTTGAGAACATCTTAACCGACAATTTGAGTAGAGATAGATAGGCCGGGGTGGTCGTATTGCCCCCACGATCGCCGTACTTAATGCCATTAGATTATTTCCTGTTTTGTCGTATGAAGACTATGATGTACGAGACTCATGTTGAGACCAAAGAAGAACTGTTGTAGTGAGCAGTTTTGTATGGGACACATCCAGTGCAGAAGACAGACAGAAATGTGTTTTCCCCACTGTTGTCACAAGTGTTAGTGTGATAAGGGAAAGTTGTTTTTGTTACATTGGCATTGTTATCAAATCAAGTTGACTTTCTTCTGTAATGAGTCAAACGTCACTTAATTCTGTATCTTACGTCACAACTCGTTTGCTATGATGCTCTTCAGACATCATACTGCCTATCCGGTTGCAGAACAACACATACATATCCAAAACATTGTAAAAGTTGTGGGACGAAAATGTTATAGTTCTGGGCATGGCTTCCTATTCAAAATATTGTTTACTCAGTCCCCTCTACTAGACCTTGAAGTTTGTCATATGAATTTCCGAACATTGTAATTTGTCTCGCAATGTGACTGATAATAATTACGTAATGGGGTCATTCCGTCTCATTGAAATATTTGGCCAGTAGCATTTGCGCACTGAATCTTGGGTAGTAACAGCTGATTTTGCACAAACGGTGCCGGAAAACATATATGATTATACGGGTTGATGAGTATCTATTCATTAATTAAAACTATTACTACACTCAGAGTCGAAAAATTACCGTTTCTTAGTATACTGCAACTGCAGACATTTCTAAAATATTTATGTCAAAGATGGTAATTGAGTAATAAACAACGATGAAGCTAAATCAGTTGTGTTATTACTGTTAACAAGAGATAATAATTTGGCAGCATATTTCTTACGATAAACACACACAATTATTATACCAGGCAGTATTTCCAGCAGGCCAAGGTTGGTTGTTATTGTCTTCTGTAATAATTGCCACAAATCAATAGAAACATTGTCTAAAAATGAGTAGGCCTACAATGAACCTTCTCCCGACAGGCCGTCACAATGCGAGTTTCCACACAGCGAGAATCTTGTTTCATTAGTCTACACTTAGAAATTATTAATTCATGTCAAAACAAATTGTTGACATACGCTTCCCTAAAACAATTGTAATACCCGGCAATGTGTATGCTACAGAAAAATGAAGTAGGCCTATATGCATATGGGAGCATGGTTAACAGTATATGAAAAAACTCCCATCTATATCATTTGATGATTGATTGCACTAGTTTAATTGAACTGTAACATTCCTTAAATGTTCTGGAGAAATTTGCATGGATACATGTTATTAATACACATTTCCGAGAAATTAACAAAAAGTTTAGGCCTATCTTTAACAAGGAAACCAAATTTTATTTTAGGCTAATAAAAATGTATGTACCCACACGAACATATGACCACATAATCAATGTAATACCTAGCCCATCAAACGTAATGTCAATAAACTACACTAGTTATTTTCATTTGAAAAATTAATTTTTCCCCAATTGTCTTAGGTTAGTTCTGCATGGTAAACCTCAAATTCGTCTCCCAGTTACCTCAATGAGAAGGAAGGGGGAGGAGGGGAAAAAAATGTAAGCACGAAACAATCTAACAACATCTATTTAAATATGTTCGTAAGTGACTTTGGAATGTTATTTCTTATTTACTCACAAGTGGTAACATAAACCACTAGGTAGGCAGGCCTACATGCCCATTGACTTGCAGCTGGAAGGACAGAAACGTAAAATTAAAAGCGTACATTGACTCCTACAAATATATGATACTAACATAATACAACAATTAATTTCATAAACAGGCCTACGGTTTCTTTAAGATCCTTGAATTTGTTAAAAAACATAATCTTACTTGTAAGCCTATTCCCATGTGAGGCTAAAAGAAGTAGGCCTAGGCCTACAAATTACCTTGTGATTGAAAGTGATTTACACTATACATTATTTTTGAAATATAACAATTCACCAAAAATCTGTTAACACTTGTTTTACTTAATAAATACATAATAAAACAGACAGAAATAAAATACAGTGAGCATGAAAGCCAAGTGACGTACTTTCCAATGTGATTATTTATGTTTTAAAATCACTCGACATTATGCAACTTTGTATTCCTTCAAAGAACTGTTGTTAGATCTACTGTAACACATTCAATGTATAGCAGTGTTTTTCACGGTTCACTATAAATTATGTAACAAACATACTAATATATTGAGCCTTATGGCCATCGAGCGATTGAATGTGCAAAAACAGCTGATTCTCCCAGCACGCAATCTGTTCTGACGTCACGGGTCAAGTCATCCATTCAACTCGCCCATTAAACCTCACCATCTCAGATTCTGATAACATTGTACAGAGGGGTTGCCTTCATATAGACTAAGAACAATATAACATTTTTGGGAAAAAACTCTAAAATCGCACTACAGTAATTTTTTTTAACAGCCGTAACTGCCCTTCAAATTAAACTAGAAAGGAGTGACATATGTCATTTCCAGTATATTGTATGGCCGTTTATATGAAATGCAACTAATAAGAAAAAGGAAATATATATATATATATATTTTTTTTAATTTAAAAAAATAATTCTGTGAAATTGTTTTGTGCAAACATTAAACTACCTACATTGTTTAAAAGTGGAGAGTCAATGTTAACAGTAAGTCCTCAAATAGCTGTCAAAATGTACTGAAGTTAAATGAAACAAAGTTGATAATCAGTTATATGTATTTGTATGACTGAGATCAGGTCATCTCCTCGCCCAGAGAAACTAGCACTACAGAGTCAAAGCTATTATTCATTTAAACATGGTATTTATTTTACATGCTCTCTTACGTCTATGTACATACATACAGACATACATACATACATACATACATACATACATACAGACATATATACAGACGTACATACATACGTACATACAGACATGCATGTATACATATATACAGACATATATACATACATACATACATACATACAGACATACATACATACATACATACATATATACTACATACATATATACTACATACATATATACATACATACATACATATATACATACATATATATACATACATACATACATACATACATACATACATACATGCATACATACATGCATACATACATACATGCATACATACAGACATGCATACATACAGACATGCATACATACATACATGCATGCATGCATGCATACAGACATGCATACAGACATGCATACAGACACATACATATATACATACATACATATATACAAACATACAAACATACAAACATGCATATATACATACATATATACATACATATATGCATATATACATACACACATACACACACACATACATACATACATACATACATACATACATACATACATACATACATATATACAGACATACATACATACACATATACATACATACAGACATACATACATGCATGCATACATGCATACATACATACATACATACATACATACATACATACATACAGACACATATATACAGACACATACATACAGACAGACATATATACAGACATACAGACAGACATACAGACATACATACATACATACATACATACATACATACATACATACATACATGCATGCATACATACAAACATACATACATATATACATACATACAGACATACATATAGACATACATACATGCATGCATACATACAAACATACATACATATATACATACATACATACATACATACATACATACATACATACATACATACATACATACATACATACATACATACATACATATATACAGACATAAATACACACATACATACATACATACATACAGACGTATATACAGACATACAGACAGACATACAGACAGACATACAGACAGATATACAGACATACAGACAGACATACAGACATACAGACAGACATACATACAGACATACATACAGACATACGTACGGACATACATACAGACAGACATACATACAGACATACATACAGACATACAGACAGACAACAGACAGACATACAGATAGAAACAATATCATATTTCAGGGAAGTTTGCGGTAATATTTTTCTCACACATTCAATGTTTGTGCTTGAACCTAATTTTATGCTGTGTTTACAATGGTAATTATTTTTATTTAAAAATGTTGGTATAGGCTATTCAGAATAAAGTGAGCACTAAAGATTTAATCTTTGAAAAAAATCACTAGCCGTTACTGCATATACATCACCACTAACAAGAGTTACTTTACTGCTTGTATGGTTGGTAGCGATTTATTGTACGTAGTTCCGTGTATTTTCCTATTTGAATACAACATTAGTGAAAGAACATATGACGAACTCGACCTGTCTGTATTTAATATACTTCAAAATATTTACTTATGATCTTGTTGACATTCATACATATATTATAATTAGACTCGATTGGCGGAGAATTATGTGACGCTATCGTCGACCTCGAGTCGCCGTGGCCGTTATTGCTTGCTCCGTGCTTCAGACAGTTCAAAACTCCACCAACAGGTGGCATCAGAGTTAGGTTCTCGCCGCCAAGTTGCATATTTGGTTGCATCATTTGCGTCCATTTACCCGTTTTGCATATATGCACATTCAAAAGTATTGGAAATTACTTTGAGTATCATTGCCGAAATGATGTGAAACCATCGTAAATCTGTATATTATGTTTTACGTTTGCCAGCCTAGAAACAACATACTACTTTTTATTTCACATGTTAAGAAAATACGTTATTTATTGTTTCTGAAGTGCGTCGTCGTTGTTCGTGGCAGTAAAACTGAACGAAACTTGAATTATTGAATAGCGTGTGTCATGTCTGTTGTAGTGGCGGTTTTGCGTTACAAATTCAAATAAAATATGCCCTCACTTACGAGATGCGTAACGGCAATAGTGCGTGTTGTTTAGATTAGTCGGTGGACAGAAACCAGACATTAACTCGCAGGTATTTATAACTAACATTACTTTTTTTATATCTTACATTCAGCCCCCGTGCATTTAATGAGTAGATATTGTAGCTAAAATTTATCGGAGCAGTTTAATGTAGTTGTAAACATTGCACGATCCTATGTAAATAAAAGCACTTGGCATTATTTGTGTTAACATCGGCGGAAAGATATAAACTGGCAGGAAATAGAAATTAATCAGGGCTTTTTTGAGTGTTCACTTTATTCTGAATCACCTATAATGCTTTTGAATTGGGTGAAGAGTGTAAATATTATAATTGTTTGCGTGATATTTTCAAAGGGTACAGTAGAATCCCGATTCTACGAGTACCGGATTTTACATAGTAGTGATTTTACGAGGCTATCATCAGGAACTGTCAGAAAATCTTTATTTAAAAAATAATTTAAAATTGAGAAAAAAATAAAGAAATTGCAAATTTAACTATTAATAGCTTACCCTCGATTTTACGGCGTCAGATATTAATAACAGTGCATGTTCCTGACAGTACTGTTGTAAAATTGAGGGTCTCGTTAAACCAGGGTCTTGCTATACGAAAACCCAGATTTTACTAGATCCTCGATTTTATGACAGTATTTTTGGAAACTATGGACTCTTGTAAAATGGGGGTTCTACTGTGAATCACTAGACACAAAAGAGAATAAGTTTTTTTTTCTGTTGCAGATGTTCATGTGACGCTTACCTTCTGCATGTTGGAAGTTTTGTAGTGGTCACCTGTGAGGTAATGAAACCTCTATAGTCATGCAGTATTATAATTCATCCATTATCAAGATTGTAAAGAGTGAGTGGTAAATATTGTAGATTGTAAACTCATTGTAATAGCATGCCACTTTATACTTCTCCACTTCTTCCATAGATTTCTTCAGAAAATATCAAGAATCTGCTGTCAAAACTTGGAAACGGACAATCAGTTTTGCTGTTTTATAACATTTTCAGTGAATGTAACAATCAGTAATGTTGTTGGTAAAATTTACAGTCGACTACAAGGGTTACCAGTGCAGTACATGTATTGTGTATGTTAAATTTCTTGAAACAAAGTGCACATACATCCTTTATTTTAATGTAGCAAAATGTGTACTAATGATATTTATTTTTTCAGTTAAGTCCCTTAGTGCAATAGTTGCATGTTGTATGTTTTCTTAGGTAGTGTTGATAATGGAGCTCAGTTTTTTCAAGGTAAATCAATGCAGTTAGACCATCTTTTTTGCTCTTAATCTCTATATATATTTTCTCAGATATTAGCACAGGGATATTTTGCTGTGTCATTTCTTGAACGTTCTTCATAAATTTAGGTAATGCTGAGCGAGGTAATTTTATAAATAATCAAAAGTATTTGAATTTTCACATTATCTGTAATTTTTAGTATTTTTTCCTATTGCAGATTTTTTTTATTTTACTTAATGTGTTATTGGCTCAAATTTCCTCCATTGATTATGCTCCTTGGAAATTTTTTACATCTTGATGAAAAGCACAAAGCGACGAGATCTGTTAAAGTACATTTTTATTGTGTAATTAAGTACAAAAGACTAATACTGCATGAACTTAAAAAGTTTTTTGTGTACTGTGCTGGCATCCTAGTTTGTGATGTCTGGTATTGTATATTGTAAATAATTTCCTCACATTGCGTGCTAAGTAATATATAAGAAACTATGAAGACAATCAAAATTGTAAAGTAGCGGCTGTGTGTGTTTCTTTAGAACAAACTATACACAGTAGGAATTACGTATAGAGTGAAATTAAATGTTTGTTTATTTGGGGTTCGTATATTGCCATGTAATATATGTTCATTGTGGTAGTTCTAGTAGTACAAATATGGGGATAAATTAAACTGCAACTTTATTTTATTTATTACTTAGAAGTATTTTTATAGTTTTGAATATTTAGAACAGTTTCCAAATGCTATAATTTAACTCGTATAAATATAAAAAATGTGGCTATTATTCAATATCATTTTGAATCAGTCCATTTTTCACTTGTCTTTATTAACTTTGTCTTGTGTAAAAAAAAGATTTTTCTCATTTCAGATTGAATAATGAATTCTATTTTACATTTGTTATAAACATTCTGTTCTAAATTTTAAAATTTCACATGCAGTCGCAGATGGAAATGTTCTGCGGTAAACATTTTCCTGCATTATTTTCATAGCAAAAAGCAATAGATACCTTGGTACTGAGGCTGTTAACTATTAGTACTGAAAAGTGATTCACTTGTGCATAGTAACCAAATGTAAATAAAATGCAGCAGATGATAATAAAGTGACATTTCCACTTAAAGGCATGATGTTAGGTTGGGTACACACTAGTATTAAATACTGTAGACTCTACTTCCGAGGACATGATTGGCCTGGACAAAAGCTGAACAATTTTGATTGACAACCTGCATTTATCTTTGGGATAGGTTTTTGTACAGTACGAATCCTGAGAAGTTAACATCACACACAGGGCTCATTCCTTACATCATATGTAGTAAAAATAGCATATACACACTGCCAGTCTAGCTTAAATGAAAATCAGCAGTTGTACTACTATGTCTATATTATCATCAGGGTACATTTCATTGTTATGGCATAAACAATCTACATAATTCCTGAGATGCTTGACTGGTATGGTTTATCTGTGATTCTTGGTGCTTATAAACAAACAGTATGGTCTGATGAAACTACACTGATTTATTGACACCTTTTTATTTGTCATGTTTCAAATGTTTATAATTATTTTTAAAATGCTACGTGTAGGACTCACATGTATACTGTATATTTATTCAGGGTTGCTATAGGTTTTGAAAACAGACAAAACCTGGAAAAGTAGGGCATTTGAAATTAAGCATGGAGAACCGGGAAAATTCAAGGAAATAGCTTTTGGTACCAGTAGATCCAGATGTTAACAACAAACTTAAGAAGTAGTAATTTCAGTTTCCTGTAAAGGGTTGTATTTGTAATAATTTTACGAATTAAGGCAATGTTAATTGTTTACATCTTATGATAAGACACATTGGTTTTTGCTAGATCGCTCTATGAGGTTACAGTAAACATAAATGTATGTGGAATACAAGACCGCCAGAGCGGTCTGTTATTGAAAACCACTACTAATAATTTTTTTTTAAACTCTGTATTCTGTTAAGGCAAATTATCCATAGTGCATATTAAATCAGCACAGCAGCCACAAGGTTTTCACAATGGGTTTTGATGTACTGTCTAGCAAATTCAGTCTATTCCAACTTTTTAGTTACGGTAATTACTTTTTGCGATTTTTTATTGCATAAAATTTTTTATTTTTTTATTACATGAAAAGCCTGGAAATTTATATTTATTGTCAGAAAAATCTGGCAATATCAGGGAAATTGAGCCTTCTTTTCTGTAACAATCTTGTTTTTGCTTCAGTTGATGTAAGGAATGAGTGTGTGATGGTAATTACTTGTGAATCACCCTGTTTGTATCTGCTGAATCAGAGAAACTTAAAAGCTTAAGCGCTATTTATTTTTTTTAGTAAATGCAGTTGTGCATCAGTCATGGCAGTTGTGCATCAGTCATGGAAATTTTAAAATTCAGTGTTAGCCCACATTCTTTAAATACTTTGCATTATTTGTATCTGTAGTTATTGATAAAGTTTTAAATGGAATGCAGTAGTGAATAATATGTGTAACGATTGTTGAAGAATTTGGATTCACCAGATTCAGTAGTTTCTACTTGCAGTTTTGCTTGTCTGTGGTAATATTTGTTGCGCTTCATATTGCAACTGTCATATTGTCAGAGTAATGTGTTCATTCATAAGCTGTATGTATTTTGGGAAATTATGTGTCATATAAATCAGTTATTCATGTCTTTTAAAGCATATAAACAACATGAATCACTCTAAATGTATGTATTAGCATGTTTAAATACTCATTACTAAATATATACTTAAATGTTGATGTTTTTGTAAAGACTTTATCTTTTTGTGTCAGGTTGTCAGTGTTAATAAAATTGTATCTGTATAAAAGATATTTTTCAATCTTCACTAAACAATGTTTGTATTTCTATGACAATGGTCACTGGGTTTCATATTTAATATTTAAATAATTTATTTCTTAAATAAATACAATATTAAGTCATGTGAACAAATTTTTGTGTTCACTGTGAAAGAACCGATTCTAATTTCATAATTCTGTATCTAAGCAAAAACATACAGTCCTAATTTAATTTGGCTTGCTACATTGGTTAAATAAATAATTATATGTAGAAATTGGCCATAGCAATTTTTGCTTTCTACATTCAATTTGGTTGAAATTTCTTAAATAGGTACAGTATTTACTTTGTGAGTAAATGTTTTCACTTACACATCTGTAAAAATGAAAATATGTTAACAGATATGTGTTAGTAAGTGAAACTTTGTATAGTATCCGGTGTAGTGTAAATAAAAATAGGGTACTCAAAATTGATATAAAATTCTGAACTGTTGTGTAAAAATAAAGTAATTTAAGTAGTAATCTATAGCATTGTTTTAAAATTAATTATAGTATTTATTTATTTTTATATTTCTTTTTTTTTAATTTACACAGTTTTATAATTTTTTATGCCTTGTGTGTGTTAACTCATTCTCTACAATGATTGTGAGATATAGTATAAAACTGTGTGCTAATGTGGCCTCACTAGTGTTTGTGTGAAGTGTTGATGTAATTGTTATCGGTGTTGTTATTGTTGACATTTAGATATAGTTATGGTATTATAATTGGTGTTTCTATAAATGTTTAGTAATACGAAGACTAATTGTGTATACCTGTAAACTAAATACTGTTGTTCATGTTGTAGCTACATAGTAGTAAAGTGTATGTACAAACTGATAAGAGTATCTGATCATAATAACAAAACAATACAGTACTTAAAAATGGCAAGAAACTTTTGATTATTACATCCGATGTAGATGGGGTTCTTAAAATTCACTGCAGTGCAGTTTTGTTTTATAAAAAAATCCAGTGAATGTTTCAAATAACTATTTTACCTGTAATGATTGGAATAACACAGTTTTGTTCACCCGACTGTTGTAGTTCGTTGGTATGTTGTTCGAGTTATGATGTTTGCACCACTATTATTTTTACTGTTGCTACTTTTATCTTTTTGCATAAAATATTCACAAATATTTTTTTGTGGAAATTATGAATATAATGTTTTCAAATTTTATGCAATAGAACCTCGATCTAGCAATTCCAGACCTAATGACACCAGCAATTTAATGACATCATGCTCGGCAACTGGTAAATATATATATATATATATATATATATATATATTAATTTTTAAAACATAAAAAATGTATTAGGAACGCAATAAATTACAATTTTAGGTTTTTAAAAAATTTCTGTTAGCATGCAACAATATCATATGTAGTTACCAATAATGAGTAAACCCACAGTTTGCATGTACAGCTTAACTAGGCAAACATGCTTGGCGTAACTCTGGCAGACACAAAATTCAAGTGCATTCCAGAAAATATGTTAATATTTTTTTGCAAATTTTTCTTTATTTTGTAGCTGTTAATATTTTTATTGCAAATTTTTGCCCAATCAATACTTTTACATCTCACAAATGTTCAGTTTTAAGATTTGCTTTGAGAGAGCCACCAGTTGTTTACTTGGCGCACGTGCTATGCTCGCTCATGTCCTGGCATTTTTCTGTTGCCAAAAAGACAACAGCTGTTATGCTGGTTTTCTTAAATTCCTTTGTAAATCTTTCATTGGTGCGGCCATTACGCCATGGTAGTCATTGTGCGAGTAAATTCAGTATTATTTCTTCCTCTGTACTCTGCCTGAGTTAATAGGAAGCTTAACTTACTACGTACATCCTTTCTCAACATTCACCACCTTATATAACAAGCTCAACTTTTCCACTCTTTTATCCTTCAAGGAGTTCACCCAGTTCCTCCAACATCCCAGATGGCCGAAAATTTTCTTCATTCTCACCAACCTGCCATTACCTTCTCCAATTATCTGCCCATCTTCGTGCAAAGTTTTATGTTCATTAAAGTATAAGTTTTAGTTTGACTCAACCACTAAACCAATCAGTTCAACCCATGTTAGTGGAAAATAGCAATTTTTTAAAATATAAACTTAACGTATCCTGAACAATCTGTGGTGAATGTTTCAAGTCAGTTTGTGTACCATGGCATGCAAATTTCTCTAACTAGCCAAAACATTTCTGATAATCTTAAAATTGTATTTATGAAGAAACTTTTAAAATGCTAAAATCCACACCAAAATACAAACATTACAACATAGCACAGACATTATACATGACCAAGTACTTGGTTAGTTCTAGGTTTCTTTCTAGGCAATCACGTACGTAGCTAGCTGCACCAACAAAGTGTGTGCAGATACATCAGTGCTGGTAATGTGTCTCAGCCAGGCAACTGTACAGTTTGAGAAGTGCGTTACAGCAGACTTTACTTACTAAATGCATTAATGAAACAAAAAAATTTTAGTTTTCATTAAAAATTGTAATTTTTGAACAGTGAGATTGTGTGAAGTGAGCTTGCCACGAGTTCATGCCTGTGTGAACTAGACTTGCAGAGACTTGGTGACTCTGTGAAACTTACTTTTGTTACTTGTCTTCCGGCTTCTCTCCCTCTCTGCCCCCCTCCATTACAACTTTTTCACTTCTCAAATTCCTTCCGCCACCTTGCTACTTCTCTTTCTCTCCCTCCCAACCACAATTATTGCTCTAAAAATCTAATCTTTCGAAGTCATTAAGCTTAGCTTTCACATGTTCTTAGTTGAATTGTTTTGAGGAACTTGAAATTTCAGCTTTGGTTTTAAATTTTGATATTATTGATTTATGTTAGATATTTTTTGGATTATAATTTCTGGTATGATTGTTTACTACCTGAGCGGTAGGAGGCAGACCTTGGATCTGGGTACCAAGTATGAGATTTTAAAGAAGATGGAGGAATGCAAGAAGTCTAAGACCGATGTTGCATGGGAATATGCTCTTGCATCGTTGAGCTTATTGATAATTTTGTAAAAATAAATGAGATAATGGCTGCAATTGGTAAGGTTGGTTGGGAATACAGTAGTAGTTTGTTTTATAATCGCTAACAGGAATGGCAGAGCAGCAGACACGTGATAGCTCGACTCGGCTTCCTTCCTCCTTTCCCCCTCTTCGCTCGGGGCCGGCTGTGTATGTCGCACAGCTAGTCAAGGAGTAAGGGAGAGGGAGGATAGTCAGAATGCAGACAAGGTGCTGTCATGATAATTTGTGTGCTCCTGGAAACATTAGTTATAAATGTACCATTTTCAACAAATACAAACTGCGTCACTAATACTATTTCAATTAAGTTCAGTACTTTATTGCCCAGTAGACTACGGTATGTACAGACATGGTTTAAGTAATATAGGACTCGGCAGAGAGTTTTTTACACACACACACTCAAAATGGAACATTATGCCACCCATTTTACATCTCTGTCCGGTTATCACCAACAAAATAGTCTCCGTGATAACATCCCTTACGATCAGTCACACAGTTGTTTACTTCTCGAGGCTGCTGGATTAGCTGATGGTATCAGCTGATAGCTGAGCAACTTAATGTCTCATCCGTTATTCCTTTAGTTTCACCAGCCCCGTGTTATAAAAAGCCACTAAAAGAAAGTCTGCTGTGATTTACTATTTCTTTTGCTTGTTTTATCAATTGCACTTTGCGCGTACTGTAATCTTTCACTAATACAAATGTATTCAATGTTGATAAACTGATAGATAATACTGTACGTACATATAAAACAACTGAAAGAAAACTGTGCTGTCGTTTTCTTTGCACTGATACACACAGCCGACTGTGTGTGTATGGTTGTGCGCAAGGGTTGTTGACTCAGACGACATGTAGTAAAGTAAGGCATACGTACTGCCACCATATGCGGCGCACCAATATAACACATGCATCCCATAGTGGTGCCAATTTCGGAAAAAATATGCACATGTTAAAGAGGTCTTAACTGTGATCTTCATCAGTTTATATTAAGTTTTTTTTTTTACTTTTTCTGGTTGCGTAAACTTTGCACCATAAATTTTCAATAATAATTTTGCCGAAAATTGTCTGCAAATTGTTTTTAAATACTTGTAATTTTTGCAACTTTTCATAAATGTGTTGATTGTCAAGCATGACTGGCAAAAAATTTCATTGCCTTTTTCTATCAATAATTTATCTCATTAATCCCTGGTTTTGGATAGTTAAAATGCTTAACTTTTAGTGGCTAACTTTTTTATTTGATTTGATGTGAATGCATTATGCATCACTGCAATTAAAATGCATAATTTTTAGTGACTAACTTTTTTATTTGATGTGACTGCATTATGCATCACTGCTGAACCACTGCGCTGTGATAAGTTATGGCTGTCGAGTGATTTATTGTGGGATAATGTTGCGACGGCCAAGTTGAATGGCCGTGGTCATGTTTTCAGTTCATTCTGAAGTGATTAACATACTTTTTGGGCATCATCGCAAAGAGCTCATGCCAACATGCTTAAATAAACCATTATTTAATAAAATAACAAATTATTTAGTATTAAATAGCTTTAAATACAATTTTAATGGAATTTCTGGGCAATTGTTGGGGGGTTTTTGAGGTTAAAATTGCCCTAATTCTGTAGGGAGGACGGAATACATAACACAGTATTATAATGGGACTCTACTGTATTAATTTTTCAAATTATGTGTCTCTGTGGTATATTAATATATGTACAGTATATATATGCTTCGATAACGTTTTACTCGTGAACAAACAATATCTGCAAAAACATTACTGTGGTCGTAAATCCTATAGGCACTTACGCTTCATGCGAGGTAAGCCATAATGCTGTCTACAGCTACTCTGATCAACGAAACGCTGAGAACTTTGGAGAGAGACGGCATCCATCTCACATGTGCCATGCAAATGGGTTTTCTTCTGACCGTCTCCTCATCTCGCGCTTTATCACGTTAACATATCTCAGTCTAAAAATTACAAAAGTGTGAATTTACGTACGCTGCACCTTCTGCAACTTGGCACCTATCTGTAACAGTAAATACAGCAAATATTTAAGACATTTTTTTTAACATACGGTACTTGTGGGACAGTCTTTTCTTGACTAGAAATGTCTTATTCTGACGGCTTGTAAAAGTTTGCAATTTAGAGCAATTCACATGTTTTAACCATAAGGTTATTTTCCCTTGTATCAGTTCGTAGAAACCATACAACATCAGTCACACTATCACCTAATCTCCATGCTGGTTGGTAGCTATTGTTCCTAGGGTCCGTGGTGGCTGAATGGTCAGACAATTCGTTTCCTTCTAAGGCAATCTGGGTTCGATTCCCGGTGGGGTTTGTCCCCGGATTTTCGCATGTGGAAATTGTGCCGGACGATGCCGCTGGTCGGTGGATTTTCTCGGTGATTTACAGTTTCCCTCGCCCTTCCATTCCGGTACTGCGCCTTACTCACCTCGTGTCACCCCTCATCAGCGTTAAAAACCTTGATGTTGAGCGCTGACAAAAATAATTCAGCTATTGTTCGTCATATTAGGCATTTAGCTCAGTATCTTCACACTGACCCTGACAATATTATTGGCTTTCACAATACTGTTTTGCGAGGTTGAAGCTGTAGTGACGTTTCTTTTGGTGTCACCTAACTCGAAAGAATAGGTATTGCACTATTAACCAAAATCAGTAGGTTCTATCAGTTTGTGCATAACATCACTATCATCTTAATGTATTTTGTGACTAAGTAGTCCTTTATGAAAATATTAAATGTCTCTGACATTACACGGCCTATTATTTGTTAAAGAAATCCTTCCATGTGTACTGGTATTTCAAAGAGCTTATCTGTGTTATTTAATTATATTTTAAAGTAATTTTTGATATAATTTATTCGGTTCTATGTTAGTTGTAAAAGGTTTTGTACATAATTTTAAAAATTCATAACTTGAACCATTACAAATACTTTCCGTCAATAATTTTGTGTTGGTTATTTCTTAAAGAAAATTAAAGTAATAAAATACTGTAGTATATTCACATAAAACTATGTTGTTTTGATGTTAAATAAAAAATTGTGGACTGTACCTGCTTAATATTCTGGTTGTAATTTTTGTGTTGTTTCTCGAATGTAATGGACATTTTCTGTGCACTTCACTTTTATCTGGACACTATTTTATGTGGCCATGTTAATACGTGTGGAAAGATGAAGCAAAACCTTGTTATTTATTTGCAGTATTTTATTGCTTCTGCACTCCAATTTCTTAATATCCATATCTTAAAACAAGAATATGTTTGTTATATTTTGAAAGAAAGTTCTGTGAATTGTATTTTGAATGTACCAAAGTTCAGCAGATTTAGAACGTAAAAGTTGGAGCACGCAGTACTGTTATGCTGTCTTTTGTTAAGTATAGCTACAACATCTTGTACTTAATAATGATAAATTTTCTGAGAAATTCAATATGAACTGTAAATATATTTGTGCATTAGTTTAAATAATATGCTGCAATCCGTGCTGCCAACACACACAGTATTTCTGCATTTTTTATTAAATTCTGTTTGGGGTTGGAAACCTTTCAGGCTCATTATGTAAATTATACAATAAATATTCATTTTTTTAAGTTCTCTTTCAGCAGTGTTGATCTAGATTGATAGGTGTTGAGAATGATTTTCACTTGCGTTATGGCTTGGAGTTTTTTCCTCCGAGTATTTTTAGCTTTGGTTCCTTGTGTTGATCATCCCAGATTGTAATGTTTTATTAATATGCATGGTTTAGCATGTTGCTACAGAACATAGGTTGCTAGTGGTACAGTACTTACATCTGCCTGTGGCTAGTAATCACCGCTGCTCCCAGACCTATTTACGTGTTTACCTTTGCATTACAGAAGTGAATATATTTCTGTTTTTGTCTTTTGAAATACTGTATCTGTAAAAGAAAGTTTTGGTCTATCAGAAGAGAATGACAAATACTTGGTCACGTTATCAACATATTGCGTACTGTTTGACTTAGTACTGTATTTACAGATAGACTATTGACATCACAATATTTTAAGTTTCATATTTCAAGAAGCAGTATACCTACGAATAAGATCTCCAGTTGATTCTTGACTTATTATTTATCTGATGACACATGTTTGTAATTTCTGAGAAGCTAAAACCAGCATTGGGAACAAGCAGTTACCTAAATTTCTGTTCTTATATTATATTACTTTTTATTTGAATGTCTGTTTCATCAGCAACAAGCACATTAGAGACGATTTCGCACGACTATACACAAGGGCAGGAACTAGGAAGGAAGTCAGCCATGGCCTTTGTTAACGGACAATCCCAGCTCTTCTTAGCATTAGAGTGTGTGATTATAGGTTATTTTACGATAAAGTTAACATTTTTGAAGGCTCAGTCATATTGTTCTTTTCCACTGCATGTAAGTACGTATGTGGAAATTAATTAGGCGTTCATAATAGTGAACCACTGTGTGCTAGGTCGCCTCGGAAACCAAGCGTGAACCAAGAAAAACAGAATGAAAATGAAAAACGAGCAGAATTGGCACTCTGTGTGTTTATATATACATACGTATATGTAAAAATGTATATATGTGTGTGTATGTGTGGTCTAAAGCTCTTCTCGTAGCATGGCCAATGGTAGTCGAGCTCGCTGCTAGTTGACCTCGCACTGTATAGTGGGTATCATAGACTATTGTCCTAATATGAGAGGGTCTTTTTGGTTTCTTTGTTTGTTAAAGGTTTCCACATGTTTTTATATTCAATGCGCTCTGTTTGCTGAGCACATTTGTATTGTTTACAACAAAAGCAGATTCTTTAACTATTTTTTTTTAAAAGTGAGTGGCGTGGCATTTTCCTATAGTTTTTCAGAACTCTTTTCCCACACGTGTTTGGCCAATCTGGATCTTTGAATTTCACCATTTTTAGCATTGGCGTATGCGACAGTTGCTCTTTTGGGGGGAGGGGAGGACAAGTATGTCCAGTGGCTGATATGTATGTGCCAATCATCTCTTTGAATTGGAAAGGGAGTGGGGGAGAGTTCGTGGTCCTACTTTACGAAAATTTTCATTTTGAGGTTCAAAATGGGGGCTGTTTAAGCAGTTTTCATACGTAAACTTTGAATTTACTGCTGCTAAGAATAATTGTTTTTTTTTTTATTAAAGAATTTTTTTGTAATTTTCTGTGGGGGGTGGGACAATCTCACCTAAATGTTTTTTTTTTGGGGTGGGGGGGCATTGTCCTCCCTTCTAGTCAAGCCCATGATTCTTATTGTGTATGTATGTTCTTTTATTTCTGTAAAGAGGTTAGGCAGTTCCTTCTATGTATACACTTCCACGCTCACTTGGAATTTGATAAACAGAATCCTGTATTTGTAGTTTTTCAGTGACTGTCTTACCTTTGTAATTACACGTTTTAATGTAGTTTTTGGATTGTAAAGCAGTTTGTAAGTTGCAATTTTTACCCAGCCGTTTTATTTTCTTGGAGAAACGACGAAATTTACAGATAACGAGGGGCATAGCTTTTTCATGTGTTTTTTAGTACTTAAAAGGTAGCCATTCACAAGAAATCTTTTTTTCTAGATGACTATGTTCAGAGGCTATTGAATCTTTTTTGGGAATAATTTTTCTGCTCTGTTAGGCAAAGTGAATATTATTCCAATTTTGCTGTACACAAACACTCAATTCAAATTTGAGAGTAGTAAAAGAGTGTTTTAATGAAAGAAAAACGTGTGTAGAACTAAATTTGGCCAATTGTAGGAGGATTGAGGCATCCGTTGTTAACATGTATTTTATTTCTATGGTACTCAGTTTTTTGTGAACCGTGCTGCTTTTACAACGTAATGCAAAGCAATCAGAATGGTGTCTGCATGGTATAATAGTGTTGCTCTCTGACATTGTTGACATGATACTTACAAACTCACCTTACAGAAACTTGTGTTGTATCTAGTACTAAGAACCAGGGGATGTAACTGTTAGTGCAGTCTGCTGGAAACAAACTGCTTGAACATTCTGAATGTTATTACATTTTGGTACAGAAGTAAGAAGTTCAGATGCCTAGATGTGATGTTTCCATCACCCTCTACCACTTGTTGCGGCAAAACACACTACGTGCCAGTCCTCCTTGCAGGTGTTCCTCCAGAAATAAAAGTTGGAATTCCAAAAGATTCTCCCGGTTTATTTAAATCTCATTTACATCGCAACATACAACTGTTTAAAGCTTGAAAGGAAAACTGCATTCATTCGCGACATGGCCGACCTCGTCAATGTCCTGATTTGTTCCTCAAACTACATTATTACAAAAATTGGGCCGCAACCCCGCGACACGACCACACTCGTCTGTGTCCCATTTTATTCTAAAAATGGCGGGTGCAAAACTCTCTAGAAGGGGTTACAATTGTCACCACAAGCCGTGCTCCTATTGGCTGGGCGAATGTTCCGTAATTACAATACCACTGACCCCTCTAGAGCCTAATTGAAAAATACTGCACAGCAACTGTGAAACGATGCCAAACCTAACTGGATGAAACTAGAACACAAAACAAAGCTACAAGGCCAACCAGCCATAAATTTATTGATTACACCCTGACTGCGTTTTTCTCCCTTCCTTTTCCAAAACTGAAACCACTAAAAGAAAATTTTATCTAGCTAGAATATTTGCAAATTACATATAAATTTCAATAAATGCCTGAATTTAACTTTCATAACAAAATACCAAATAAATTGTAATTTTGCAATGCTACAATGTGAATGGTTACTTTGTGTGTGAGATTATGGAGATGCATAGTATTTTCCTCTTATGGAAACTAAGCATGTTTAATAATGGTGATTGGTGTCCCATTTTGCTGTAGATTTTCTGTACTTTTGAAAGATCAAGTGTCCTTTGTATTTTTTATAACAAAGAGTCATTTTGATTAACATTATGTAGTAAAAAACCAGTGAGTCAACTTTGACTGTCATAAGTGCAGCTTGACTTGAAATTATAGAGAGGGAGTGTTGCTGCTAAAGGTTTTTGTAAAATAATAAAAAAAAAAAAAAAAACAAAAAAAAACGTGTAAATTACTTTTGGGTTTTTCTTTTGTACAGTACATAGATTACAGCCACTAGTTCACATCAAAATCAATATTAGTGTAGACAATAAATACATTGAAGGGGTGAAACATGCCAAATTTTTGTTTTATTGGTAAAACAATCTTTAATTACTCTGAAGTTGATGGGAAGGGGTTGCGTGTGCCTCTTTCTTGTAGTTCCCTTCCACCCCCCCCCCTCCTCACTATAAAGAAACCAGTTCAACCAGTGTATCACAGGTAGGGGTGCAACTTCCCGGTTGGTTTTCTTTTACATGTTTACATAAACGGAAACCTTAACTTCACTCTGTTCGTGTATCTGTCAGTCATAGTTGTGTCAGAATATCCAGTTTTAAGTTAGACTTTTATACGTGGCTTTTTAATTCTTGGGATGATTTACATAGTTGTGTTGCCTGGCTGACGTGTAGAGATTGTGGTGAGGTGTGGTTCTTCGGTTTGTGTCGTAGAAGCAGGACAGTTGGAGGTGGTTGTTTGAGACTAGCTGAGTGAGTGTTGTAGCTGTGCTGGATATTGAGCCTTCCTGCTTGTAACAGCAGTAACGGGCTTGTCTTGTAGTCAAATAGTGACATTGCACGTAATGTTTATTTTATCTACAGTCAACGCTGCTGGAAGTGTAAACATATTGATTTTAATTGTTGTTGACATCACGGAAGAGATTTGATGGTTCATCGTTTCTGTATTTCATATTACCATTTTTCACCAATACTGTTGGCAGTCTTAGAAATATTAACTATGTATGTTTCAGCTTATGTTTATTTATTTTGTTTGGTAAAATTTTTTTCGTGTGTAAAAAATATTAATTGCTGAGTGAAATACTAAACTTAAAAAACAGTGCTAGTTAGTTTCAATTTATTCGTAGTTACAGTATGTTTTTAAAGCTGTATATTAACTTCTGCTCGCACATAATTGTCTTGTATCTGTTATAATAAAAAATGGGAAATGTTGGAAGTCTTGGATACTTTTGTTCCAAAAAATATGTATAGACACTTTTATTGTTGGTGTTAACTTATGTATAAGAAAAGTTGCATATCTTATTTCAGTTATGATGTGACTTCTTGTTGTTGAGGCCTAACATTAACTAACGACGAATTGTCAGAACTATACGGCGAACTGTCAAAACTACAGTACAACCCCAATATTGAGTGTACTAGATTTTGTGTCATCAAATATTGAGTGGTCATTTTTACGCATCATAAGACCATTCAAAGTTAAGATTTTTGTGTCTGTTGACCTTTGTAAATAGTGTTGTTATCGTCAAAATTTTCAACCAATTACTTAATGCAGTATTGATATTTTTTGTTAGTAAGTGTTTGCATTCCCAGTTTTTTTCTTTTCTTTCTTTTCAAAACAGAAGGTACTGTATGTACTCAAAAAAAGCACAGTCAAAGTATCCAGGACTGCTATGTCAGCTTCACTTGTGCCTTTCTCAGCTAAACCCCATCATTACTGTGTACGCTTAACATATTTCATACTGTGTTGTTTTACTCTAGTCATTTCTTTGAATTTATGCATTTAGATTTCAACTTAATATAATTGTGTAAATATGAAAATTTTAATGTAACTTGTTACCTTGGCTTTCCTTGAACTATTATTTTTTATTTGAATCATATTTTTGTGAATAAGATCATGATATAGGCAGTTAAGATATGGTGGTGATATTCCTGAGACTTGAATCAACAACTTTTACGTGCATATTACTGAAAATTACTTTTATTTTAATTTGCTGTCTTATCAAAGATTTCAGTTACACAGGCATTGCATTAAGACTGTTTTCCGAAGGCACTTTGGCTCTTGTTTGAATGTATGAACTTATCAGCAAACTAGCAAGTATTTAACACACAAAGTTGTAACACAGCCTATACTCGGAGGTGTTACAAAATGTATGTGCTTATTATTAATAATTATTTATTACTTTAGCTTCTTTCTAGACATATAAACAGTTCAATTAAAACATATTTGATTAAAATTATTTATTTAAAAAATTATATTAAGTTTCTAGGTATTCCAGAATTATCTATTACAGTTTTTGTTTTTCATACTAGTGCAGACAATCAATTTAAACATTTTTAATTTTTTACCTGTAGGTAAGGATGCTCCCCATTTTATTAACCGACAGATAGCATTTTGGATCTTAAACTGGTCTGTTTTTCTTAGGAGTTAAATCTAAAAAATATTTGCAGAAGTTAAAGTATTGGGAATACCAAACATAGCTAGAGCATGTTAAAATTACAATGGCTGAAAATTAATATTCTGTGGTTGGTTAACTAAAAGTAATGAGTTAGTGTCTTCTCTACGTGTTATATAGTAGATATTATCCTTTACTTTTTATGCATGTAAGCCATCTACGAGAATTGTATGTTTTTTATTATCCACAGTTTAAATCATTGCCTGCCAAATGATCTTTTACCGTGTTGGATTACAGTAAACCGAGTTATGTAAGGATTAAGTTCTTGAGTTCATTAAGTTACTTGGTTTTTCCATAAGTTGATCGTATTACTTTTCTTGAATACAACTTCAAAACAAACTAATATTTTTTTGAGTGAAATGTTTTAGAAGCAATGAGTGTTTGTAGAACCTAAAGTCAAAAAATAAGATGTACTTACGTTAAGTGAACCTGCATGGCACAGCACAGATGATGTCTGTGTCTGCAGCTCAGTCACTTGCAGAGAGCACGTCTCTGCTGATTTGTAACTTTCGTGGAGGTCATTATTAGTGTGCCTCGTTAAACATGTCTGCTGTGTGAGCATTGAAGTAAATTACTGTGCCGAGATAACTGTGCAGTATATAAGATGCTATTTGGACTGCGTGTATCATTCTATAACTAAAAAAATAGAAATGCTTGTGTAATGTAAGTTCAGATGCTTTAAGATGAAAGTTGTCGGATTCTTTTGCTTAGCCAGGTGCATTATCCAAGAAAAGCAGTACTTCAAAATGAAATTTCGTTTCTAGCAAAATATTCCTTTACCTTGGAAACAAAATTATAATTGAACCAATCTCCAAACAGTGCATGTGTAATAAAGACCTTGGTGTTAGATTTCCAGTTTACTAGCAGCTTACTTGGGTCAATTTTCGTAAACACCTGCGTGTTCTGGGAATAATAAACTGCAAGTGGTTTAGGTTACAAGTTTCTTAATGCATTAGAACCAGCCATAACAGTGATACGATCTTTTGCGACCGTAAATCCAGGCACAGATTTTTCATCCTTAGAAATAAACGACTGTTCTGGCATCCACCTCTAAAACAGAGCGTTTCATCAGCGTTATATTTGGTTAGGCAAATATTAAGGATCGTAGATTATTTCTGCTAGGAGTTAAAAAATTTAACTTGCCGTGTCCGTATCTGCACTGCAGCCTTGCTTGTGATCTTCTTGATGTAAAGATTTGCGCGCTTCGTGACTTTCAAACCACTCGATGGATGGTGTTTTTAAGGCCATGCATGCTCTCCTATTCCTACTGTTTTCACAATCAATTATTTTTTAATCGTAAACAAGAACAGTTATCAAAAATATATTTGGCAGTTTTGTTAAAAATAATTTTCACTGTGTTGGCCAATTTTTTTCAAGTCGGTAATGCTATGCTTCTGTCCAATTGTATTTGTTAATTGACTATTTAGTTGGAACCGTGTATTTTTTAATTGTTTTGAAAAAAAAATTGTATCCTTACCGTGAGCATTATTTCCCTAGCTTTCCCAAACAAATTTCCAGTTCTTTGTACTGTGTAGTTTGTGCGTTCATTCTTACATTTAGATAACGTTTTGCCAGTGAACAAACAGTATCTGCAGGAGTAATGCTGTAGTCTTTAACCCTATGTGCGATAAGAAACTGTTACTGCTGTCTGCAGCTGCTGTGATCAACAAAACGCGGAGAAGAGAGACAGAGATGTGCAGCGAGCGTCACACGTGCCTCGCGAGTTGTTCTGTTTTCATCTGCCACCTTGTCCCACACTTTATCACGTTGACACACCTTGGTCAAAAATTTCCGTAACTGCAAATTTACATAAGTTGCACCTTACGTAACTCGACACTTGCCTGTACTTGCATGCAAAGTTTAATCAAATTAGCCTGTGTATTTTGATTGCAAGTTACGTATTCAACTACAATTTAATATAAATATAAAACTACAATAATGTCTACCTTTAATTGTGTTTCTGGAAGGATATTTGATTTAACTCAATGTATGTACTAGTAATGCTTGGATTTTCATACTAAAGTAAACAATGTTTGCTTTAATTTTCTTTGATGAAGCTACCTTTAAATTAATGTGACATTGAATATTATTCCTGATGCCTGTTCTACAACATTTTGATTGTAACTAAAGTATACCTATGGATAAGTATTGAATCAGTTTTTTAAAATTAAATGTCACACATGATTACTTCAGTGTATAGTCAATCACAAGGTTAGGTACATTTGCTATTTATGTGGCTGTCTAATTGTTTCTTCATATATGTTTTATTGCTGTACATATTCCCTGCTGTACTGTGTACTTGCGGTGCCGTGAGGAAAATATAAAAACATTAGAGGAATGCAGATTTCAATTAGTAAACTGTAGTTGCCAGTTAAATTTTACTTAATTTACTATTTTACGTTCACAAAATTCTACCGGTGTATTCAATGAGAATAAATGTAGACATGGAAGTCAAAGTACTGTAGTTAAAATTGTAAAACGTAGCTAATGTGGCAAGTTTTGAACATGTCGTTTTGAGTGAATTATACTTGCTGACCAATAGCAGACATTATTTCTTTTTATTTCATTTTAGCAACTGTGCTTCTGGGAAATTATTGACATATGTTCTTCAATTCAGGCACTGGTGTCATAATCATAAGAATGAGAAATTGCCCTGTAATTTTTCTAACACTGCACGTAAATTAATGGTGTAGACTCCCTACAATGATATCTGTGTATTTTTATAACATCTGTGTGCCAGTATTTTTGTTTTGAAAGTACTGGCTGTTGTGTTTTCATAGGTCTGTAGGTAATAATGTATCCTTTATTCCATCTTTCTGTAAGACACATGTAGTTATGTGAGTATTTACTGTTTGAGGGAACCTTGAGCAGTCAGGGAATCAGCTTTGTTAGACACTCTGCTTTGTTTTAATATATATCTTCAGTGCTCTCTTAAATCATGTCGTGCAATTTGTCTGTTAAGTCTCTGCAATCATTAGGTTGTATGGTTCAGTGGTTTACTACCACCTATACCATCAAGTTCAAATGGGAATATAACCACCTTCGTTTTGCTCCTCACACTGTGATTTGGAAGACACTTCTAATTTTGACTTGTTATTAATGTGCTGATTATGTATCAAGTACCATATTTACCCATGTACCACCCACCCCCATGTAAGATATACTCTCAAGAAAAAAATTCTAGTGTACAGTTTAAATTCAGATGCCTTTTGTTCAGAAGCTTAATGAAATAATTTTAATAGTTATGTGAATTAAATACATCTTAAGAATTAAATAATGGGAGAAAAGTATAAATATTGCTCAACAGTGTTTGGCATATTGGAAACAGCAGTGGTGAAAGTTCAAGGCCGACTGATGAGCTACTGCATGATGTACAAATACTTTGCAGCTGTAGCACGTTCAGTACTGTACTCTGTCGACAGTTGTCCGTACTTAGTGCACTGTACTGTGGCTCATTCTGGTGGAGCAATGAATCACTATCTCAGTTTTGGTTCGCCACGCTGCGAGTGCCTAGATGCTTGCTCGTCGGACTGAGCGAGTGAGACAAAGGATCTAGGTGCACGCTGTGTTGGTGCCGCTCTGCGTGGTCTGACAATCTCGGCAGCCACTGGCACAAGCTTTATGCACGGCTGTTGCCGTGGCTGACAGCAATGCTGGCTTTGTGTATTTACTGTTTAAGAGGTACTGTCTGATAATAAATGCTTCCTGCTGTTTGTAATGTGCAATAAATCCAACTTTCTCAGGCCCTGTTTAATCAAAAATCTTAATGTCAGGGTATGACACGCACCTTAAATTTTCAACTTTGTTTTTGAGAAAAAATGTGGCGGTGTACATGTGTAAATATGGTATTATGATTGATGTATAAAATGTTCTTAATATGTGTTAGTCTAGTGGAAGGCTATTGCTGAATGCACATGTATTACTATGAATGCTTGTTCTGCAAGACATATTACTGAAAATTAGTTGAGTTTACTTGTTTTTAAAGGAGAAAGTTACTTTGATTCAAAATAATTGTTCATGTATTGGTTGTGCTCATACAGTACATAGTTTTTCTGTTCCATACCGAAGTGGTTTCTTTGTCAAAATATCAGGCATTTACAGTACTTGTATGTTGATTTGTAACAAATATATTGTTGGTATAAACATTTGTCCTTCATGATGCTTATATCTGCTCATGTTGTCTTACAAGAGCTCATTAAATTATTTGACAATGAAAATGAGCTAAGCAGGTAGTAACACAACTTCATAGTATTATTTTACAATTACATAAAAGTAAAGTCAGCAAATAGCAGTTTACCATATTGTTTTGTCTTAAATGTTTGAAGAGAGATTTTATTCTTTCAAAAATGTTAGTATTTTGACATTTAAAATAATTGTGTTACAAAGTATCTTTTATAATACGAATTATTTTTGATATTCACCATAACGCAGGAACAAAGGAAATGTGATTTTAAAACACTCATAAATGTGATAAATGTTGCATTGTTTTAAATGTGTACTAACTTACGTGTTTGTGGTTTAGATTTTATATCCATGTTATATGTGTGTGAAATAAGTTGATAAAATGTGGTATGCATCATACACTGTAGACTTCAGAAAGGTATTTTGTGCCAATATTAATTTTTATTATGTTGCTAATATACAGAGTAATATAATCTGAGACTATGAGGTCATGATTTTAATTTTTACAAGAATGCGTACACTAACTGTGTGTACAGAAATCTGTATTTGTTTGACACATAATTACAGTGTTTGTATAGTCTGTTGTAATACTGTACTTTAATACTACTCTATATATGTCTCACAACTTTTTAGAAGAGTGAACCACTTTTTTTGTCAGGATTTGGCTGTTAAAATGGTGTATGTTTGAAGTTAATGTGTAGATTCTGTTTGTTATTATTAAATTTTTTAAAGTTTTGTAAGCACAGGTTATTATGCATTTTGGGAGTATGCACAGGTTGTTTACACTAAAGTCAGCGCTTTTACAACTTGCTGTGGGATGCATGCTAGTACAGTTTTACAACTTAATTTATTGATTACTTTTCAGTTTAATGATATTTGTGATGAACAAGTAATTAATTATAAAACATAGTTTCATGCTAGGAGACACTGCATTTACAAATTTAAAATAAGTAAATTAGTTAAATTGGTAATATTCTCAGCATATTTTAGCTAATTCTCAGGTAACAGAAGTTTAAGATTTTGTGATCTCATTACATACCTACAATATTTTTTTCTAATACAAATACTGCTAGGTGAAATGTTTGAAGGTAATTTTTTTATAGCACAAATGTTTTTCAACCCCAGAAATGCCAGTGGTCTACAGTGTATGCAGCATTTTTGTCTTGTGTGTTGTCTTCGAGTTGGCGACAATAACTCTGCTATAAATTTTTGTAGCATAGATTAGAATAGAATGTGTTGAATTTTATTAAATGTTGCATGTTTTTTTTTTCTGAGTACTTCAGTGTAATAATTAATTAATTCTATTCCACATGCTCTGCAGATGTACATAAACTGATGAAGTAAATTAAATGTTGGTAATGTTACCTTATTTTTTCTTAGAAATTTAAACTTGTGGCATTATGATGTGTAGTTTTTGTTATTTGTTTGGATTGTTGTCGATTACTTAATTTTTTAAATTGGGTCTTTGAAACCATGTTTGTAGACTAGCTGAAAATGATTTGTAGTTTAAAAGTATACAATACATTCCTGGTAACATGGTGTGTGGACACAAATGCAATATTGTGTAAATTTGTGAGAATGTTCTATAATAGTGCTTTGATGTAAAACAGTAACATTTTACATGAATGTGTGAGGCGAATGTGACCAGAACAGTTTGTTCAGTAAGAAATTACACTCGTAAATGTTGTAATATTTAGGAGCTGAGCAATAAATTCTGAATATTAAACTATGATTTTTATTCTCTACCTTATGGTAACCAAACTGAAAATAGCTTAGCATCGTGGTGGTACACAAGTTTGAAGTTGGTGCTGTGACGATGCGGCACATTGTGCAACATAAATTTTAAAGTTGTGATAATCTTCTGTATTTTGGTGTGCCTAGGTCGTGCACGTACCATGTAACTTAAACATTTTTTGCTATGATTTTTGGGTTCAAATCAGGTTTGCGTAAGATCAGTGAGGTATTGTTTATGCTTCCGGCTGACGATGAACCACTTCTGTGTTCCTTAGACTAAGAACCACTTCTATGCTTCTGAGACCAAGACCCACTTTTATGCTCATGAGACAAAGAACCACTGTTTTGCTCTTGAAAAATACTTTACTATGAAATTTTTAGACGTGAAGATAAAGAGAGCATAGGGTACGCAAGGGTGTAAGACATGCAATTAAATCCGGTATATAGGCGGCAAAATAAAATTTTAACTTGCAAAACTGAAAAATTAAAATTTTGTGTACGTAGGTACATATCTCACAAGCTTCTTTTTGTGTCCGAGAAAGAGCTTTGTTTTCTAAAGTAAAACTGATGTGCTGCAATGGCACTTTCCTGTGAACAGCGCAGTTATGAATGCGCGTGCACATGCAATGAACGTACTCTTGCCAGCTGTCTGTGCCGAAATCCACATATGCTCGGCGCTCCGGCTGCCAGCTCAGCTTCTACGTAGATCGAGGAGAATAGAAGGAAATAAGAGATTTCACTATCCCAAGTTAAGTTGCTTATTACCGATATGTAGAATGAACTCTTCTATCATTACAGTCATCCAGCATTGTTCAACAATGAAGACACAAAATTTACTGGACTAAGGGCCATATCTATAAACGACTTTCGGTCGTTATCCAACCACTGAATGTCTGTTCCGGCCGAAACATACACTATTAACCTCTTTCGTTGGTCGGCTGACTGCCTATAAGTGAAGAGCCATTCACTTTCAGGTGAATGTGGTCAGACGGTGATTCGAAAGCCTGTTCAGCTGTTTTCATTGTGTCTTTATGACAATGGCGGCGGATCGCCTACGTGGGAAGTGAGGTGCATGAGAGAAAAAGAGTGACCCAAGCTTATTGTCGTGCGAATAATCTTCTGTTTGGATCTTGAAACAAGACCTAAATACTACAATACATAATTTTAAAAAGTTTGTTATGTTTACAGGTGTGGCTACAACACCTCATACGTCAATATCTGAAACTAGTGTTGAGGAATAACGCAAAGCGATAGAAAAAGGAAATGTTAATGCAGACGGCGTCCCACACTTTATCTCTCTAGTAGTGGATGGTGGATGAGGCAGACTAAGTTACGAACACAATTACAGTGCTGCTTCTGCTGTGGTAAGTTAACTTACGTACAGTCAACGAACTGGAACATGTTGTCAAACACTGCGTACTGCCTTGCCCAATGGCTGGAATAACAATTATAGTCACAGAGACAAAACTAACTAGTTGTGTACCATTTCTCCAGTCACATGCAAAATAAAAATATCTAACAATGTTTAAAACCTATATCAGAATTTCCCTGTGTGAGTCGCATGTAAATAATTTTTTCTCTTTTCACTTGAATCCGTAAGGGCAATGTCAGCTATTTATATAATTCCCAATGATTACTATACATTTGTTGCACATGAAGAACAACTCTAATGCGACTGACTACACCATGATCAATGTGCGTAATGAAATTAATTGAAAATATTAATTTTGGCAATAATTTAACACTGCGTGCTTGAATTTTGAGCACCCACAAAAAATAGAAATAAGAGCTTGAAACCACAAAATCTACAAAAATGGAAAACTGTAATTTTTATAATTTTTAATATATCTAGGCCTCTATAATAACCGAATTAAAAAAAACTCGTGTTTTCAAGCGAAAATAATTTTAACATCAGTAAACCTCTCGCGCAGAGATTTTCGGATAGTAAAATAATTTTAAAATCGAAACGCGAGCATTTTTTAAATACGATTATAGAGGTCTAGATATTATCATATTAAAAATTATAAAAATTACAGTTTTCCATTTTTGTAGATTTTGTAGTTTCAAGCCCTTATTATTTTAAAACTCCGTTTTTAATTTGTTATTAGAAAGTTAAGCATACTACCGCATAGTGCTATTTAAATAAACATCCACTGATAAAGCATTTACTCGGAAAAAAATCTCATCGAATTTTGACGAGTAGTTCAGAATTTATTGACGATTTAGTAATCCAGTCGTCCTCTTGACATCGTACCTTTCCATACCCTTTAACGACAACATTTATGAACTATACCAAAGAATTTTCGTCTTATACTAGCACAAACAACTCAACTGCTAGTTTTTTTTCTGACTGAATGGTACGTTAGCGTGATTCAGTAACGAAAATCACTATCACCTGATTGTGCAAGTATGACGACTTACTGTGTTACAGACTGCAGACTACTTCAACAGCATAAAATGCAGGCATAGGTTGCGCTTCGTTTGCAGGTTGCCGACCAGACAAGAATTAAGTTTATACACAATTTATTTATTTAATATATTATTTCCTTTCTCTTATATTTATGAAGTGTGAATTTTATTTACAGTAATTCCAAAATTTTATTTTTTTTGTTGAATTTAATACATACTTTTGAGACGTTACGAAAGTAGTTTCTATTTATAACTTTAAAGGCTTTTAAGGGCTTGGGCCCGAGTTTCTCTCTCCGCGCACAGAGCTGTCTGGTTTTGTAGTACTCGAGTCCGCGACCACGTAGCGTATTTTGCTTGAGCGCATCGTTACCGTCTTTTAGGAAGATGGCAGCACAAGCGTGGCACAGGAGCAGGATCTAGGTGTTTCGCATCGGTATTGGGAAAGAGAAATAGTAGTCGACTGAAAGAATGGTTGGGGCGGGGAGAGGCAGAGGCACAGGCTGAAGGGATCGGCACAAACGCCCCCCTACTGACAGGTCGACCTTCGGCAGTCCACACTTTCCCTTCCAGCAGGACTGCTACCAAGCGCACAACTACGTCGCGGTACTTGTATACCCCTAGTGTGAGAGAAAATGTACTCTTTATCATTAAATTTTTTTTCACTAACGCAAATTAATTTTAGTGTCTAAAGTAAGTGCAGGTTTTTTTTACCTCCAATTACCACCCCCCCCCCCCCACAATAAATAAATAAATATTTCTTTGGGTGGCGTACCGATCGAGGTGGCACAGCGGTAACACGTTGGACTTTCATTCGGAAGGACGCGGGTTCGATCCCTGGCACCGGCAATCCAGATTTTGGTTTTCCATGGCTTCCAAAAATCGCTCTCGGCAAATACTTGAATGGTTCGTTACAAAGGCCATGGCTACTCCTTTTACAGTTCCTGTCATTGTACAAAGTTGTGTGTTAGCGTCGTTAATGATCTCGTTGTCAACGACGTAAAGTCACTTACCGTACCGTTTTAGGGTGGCAATTACTTACTATTTTATTGTATTTCATAGAATCGTTTTGACACATAGCGAAACCGCCATCGTAGAGAAGTTCTAACATGGAAACTGGTAAGCAAGAAGCAGAAACCGTACGTAACAAGAAACTACTGCGCTTACTAGAGTGGAGTAGTCATGAATACATCAGAATAGATAGGTTATAACTTGTTACAAATACTTAAAGAAAATTTCAAGACTGACACAAATACATAAAAAAACAAGGCAAATACAAGTTATTATACATACATATATATTACAAACAATTTCAAGTTTTCAAAAATACATTAAAATTATTGCAAGTAGTCAGAAAATTTTATAAGTTGGGTGCAAATATTTATACATTATTAACCTTTAAAAAATTTATATAAACACATTTTTAAAAGAATGTCACTTATGCAGCACAACAGGAGACTTCATTTACCACATTGTTTTGTATACGTAGGGGTACGTAATCCATTTAGGTTTTTTACTCTCTTCCTTCTTTTTTTGTTGTTATATGTAAATGTTAGTTTTTATTTCAGATTAGTATCAAGTAAATATAGACTACAATTGTACAACTCATGCCCATGCCTTAGCCAGCAAATTGTAATGTATTGCTTCGTGTGATTGCACATTGATTCAATTTTTTTAAAAACTTTTGGTTAAAAAATATTTGAGTTATTGGCACCAGTTTGAAAAAACTCGGGAACAAGCCCTTAATGTGTCCTACTTGTCTAATAACGGGATATTGTTTTATTCTCCAACTAGCTCAGGCTCAGTCTTTGTGTGGAGAGAAGGGGCAAAGACTCATGTATGTTATTAATAAACATGTACATACACGGGTTTTCTGGGATTTGTCTCCGGCGCCACTGGACTTGCTAAATACGCTAACGTCGTATTCTGCTGGCATAGGCTACTAAAATTCTGTATATGTTTTCAAATGTCGACATAAATTATAAAATATCCTCCAAAACAGTTTTATAAACTATTTCTGAAAACTTTTGGAGTGGCTGTAAAATAAAACGTAGACATAAAGAAAGCGAAGTGAACGTACACAAATGTGATCTAACGTGAAACATTGGCTAAGCTCCCCACGTTATATCCATACTTTTTGTTATGTTACTGCTAAATTATAAGAACTGTCGTAATGGCAGTTTCCAAATTTTCAAGGAAACATCTGTGCTCGAATTTCAAGGAACAAAATGATGCAATTTAGATGTTTCCAAACAGAAATATTGAGTATAAGGCATAAGGCAGATATTTAGTAAGTGGCATTATATTGTAGAAATAATAATTTCACATACCGAAAAATGTTGGGGGAAGGTTCAAAATACATCCTTTGTCCCCACAAACTAGATTCCTTTAGTTGTAAGGTTGCGTTCAAGAATTTGTCTGCTTTGGAATTATTTTGGTTCTATAACTTTATACGATAAAGTTGGCAAATTACATTAAAGATTTTCATGTTGTTTAAATATTGTTGCAGTTTTACGTATAGAATATATAAAACAAGTCATATTTACTTTTATTTAATAAATATTAATTTGGTTAAATGAAACACGGGTCACATTTTTAACCTACAATTCTGTTCCAGAGAGACAAGAGGGGTAGGTCCAAATTGTTAAGCATGCTTTTTGTAATGGATTGATAGGTTTATATTGTAGCAACAGGAACTCATTATTTAAAAATACTCATGACTTAAGTTTAACCTTGTAAAAGTTAGGCAAAATACAAAGATATTATGTTCAATAAAATCGTTGGCGTTTATGTACTACCCCTTCTGCTTCTCCGGCAGACAAATTTTACAACATAACTACGCAGTTACGTAAATATTTATACCAAAAATATTTTCTTGGCATTTGTATTTGTACTTCAGTTTTTCTCCTCATTAATTACACTTCAAAATATAAATGAGTCTAACCAGCAAATTACGAATGAACTGTATAGTAAAACGGGTGCGAGATGTAGAAACATATCAAGGGATGCGAACCATATAGCATTTGTCACGGAATGCGTGGAGGGGTGCATTGTCGTCCATTATAGGGCGGTTATACAGAACATATTACCGAAGTAAGATTAGTGTAAGTTTGCACAGTCACGTAACCAGATTTTGTCGATCGCCAGAGGTTAGCTATGTTTTGATCACGGTATAAAACGGCAGAGTCTGATAACTCGCTTTGTAAAACTGGAAGGTCCGTAAATGTCGAAAAATGTTCTTCACGAGATGGCCGCACAAGCGCTGCGTATTTTGTGTTTCTAAATTGATACATGGAATGTTATGTTTTTACATACACAGGCGAAAAACTAAATATGGCGGGAATTAAAATTAAGCCTACGTATTTCACACACTTTTGAATTTTTAATTAAATGCGACAAAAGTACGTAATGGATATTTAACTCGTTACTTACAGTTTACGTCTATATAATGTTAAATTATTTATAAAATAATAAATAATATAAAATTTGACGTATATTATTTGACTATTTGTTATATATTAAATACTTTACTAAATGTGACGAGGGCAGTATGTATGTACGTATATATATATATATATATATATATATATATATATATATATATATATATATATATATATATAAAAATTGTGTGAGGGAGAGGGGGCGTATGTGTGTTCGTGTTTCGTGTTGTTTCTTCGCTATTTTTAACCTTGTAAGTTTTTTTATTTATAAACCACGGGCCTCAATGAGCTAAAGGCTCTTGCAAAAGAGGCAATACATTACAATTTGCTGGCTAAGGCATGGGCATGAGTTGTACAATTGTAGTCTATATTTACTTGATACTAATCTGAAATAAAAACTAACATTTACA
>PNEQ01070126.1:19646-32277 GCA_003012365.1 Medauroidea extradentata | reverse complement strand
ATTTTTTACACACTTTATGAAAAAAAAAATTCTCAAAATTGAAACACTTGAGTTATCAAAAAAAGTTATACGTTTTTAAATTTGTTAAGTTCAAAATGTAACTTATTAATCAATCTATATTCAGTATCATGCTGAAAAGTGACAGTTCATAACTTGTAATGATCCCAAAATTACTTAGAAACCAAACTTAAATTATTCAAGAATTATTTATTGAAATGTTAGTTGCAATGAAGTTATTACTTAACCAAGCAAAACAGGAAATAAATAATAAAAATAATTAAATTATTTAACCTACCCCACTTTTATGTTTATTCCTTAGTCTGCCATGGTACTTATTTCGTATGTTTTTTTTTTTTTATGAGTGTTCATTTTTGTTGATAGGTAGGTGTTTTTTTTCTTGGGGAATATTATACACTCTACCAGTGGCAGTTGAAAACTCAATGGGCGTTAAAATATCCAGAATGTTTTTCTTTTCCACCCACACGACATCCTTTTCTTCAAGTTTGAAGGTGGTAGATGGTCCACTTGGATGAAAAAATACCACTTTAAACGTCGTCATGCTCTTCTGAAACCTCTAGTACTTTAGCAATGAACCACTGATCACCATACACAAGCAATGTAGTTTAGGAGTTTGATCTTTTCTCCACTGTTGATATTTGCAGCACTGGTTATCTTGAACACAAAGTTGGACTGTTGCACTAATACCAACAGGAGTTTATACCTGCAAAGCAAAACAATTTTCCGTTCAACCCTTTTCAGTTTATATGACTGGAAAGTTGGCAATTTTTGAAAATATTTGGTTTTTAAAAATTTATATCACTGCTAGGGTCAAAAAATACGGTGGTTTGAATGCATGAGGTCAAAGAGGGGTACCCAGGGTGTTAATAAAAAAATATATAAGTGTATGGTTTATAGCCCTTCTTGAGTTACAAGGTGTTAAAAATGCCTTTTTTAAGCTTCTAAAACCCAAAATTTAAGCCCTTGTGATAAAAGTTTAGTATGTAAGAAAGTTGTGTTTATAGTAATCACAAGAAAGCGTGAACCCTTATCTGCAAGTTGGTAGAAACGGAAATTACATAACTTTAACGGGAATTTAAATATTGATTATTTCGTAGATGGCTGCAACAGCTGATTTTGCTGCGCGGGCCACCGAAAAAAAGGGCCTATATCCAATACGGTGAGAGATAAAATTTGAATGAAAATGGTTTTCGCCTATTGGAACATGATAGTAACCGTAGTTAAATTATAAAAATAATACAAAATAGTCAAGCAACCAAAAAATAAAAACTTTGTTGATTTCACATGGAATGACCCCTCTTTAAACCACTTCTGATGCTTAGTCAGTGATACCTATCTTTTCAAACATGGGACTTAATAATTAGTTACGTACATGAATTGATTAATGGGATTTTCTTTTTTTTTTCCATGTTTACTGTACGCTCCAGAAATATTTTCCTTTATTTTTGGAGAAATTGTCATGCTATAGACGAGTAAATGCAGTGAACCTCTATCCATTGTTTCTCAGGGGACTGACCAAAAGTTTCAGTACATGCAGACATTCAGTGGATGTGGACTTGAAATGGAGACAAATAAGAAATGAGACCACAGAAAGTGTTCCACAGATGTGGACATTAAATACATTGGGGTTCAATAGATAGTGGTTCCACTGTAGTGAAAACTGTGTACATTTGTGTTTTATTTTACACCAAAAGAAATCTTAAAGGAAATTTTTTTTATTTGAAAATACCTCATGATGGCAGCACCCTTTTTTTTTTTTTTTTTTTTTTTTTTTTTCATAAAAAATGCTGAGGTTTTGCAAGTATGGTAATCCTACTTTTTTATTATTTTAAGTTGCTCTGAATAATAAGTATGTAGGTAATGGTTGCAGTTTGTGGTAATAATAGTTGTAAGTTATGATTTGTAATTTCTTGTGAACAGAAAATGCTCACCTTCGACCCGTACAAGAGGATATCTGCGAAAGATGCAATGGAGCATACCTTCTTCTCTGACGTCCAGCTGGAAGTCCCGCCACTGCCGGAACAGAAGACGTCCACTAGCACGGACAAAACTTCTCAGAATGCTAGCAGTGGCTCTTGAAGAAACTTTCTGCTTATTTATGTTTGCGCAGAAACCCTTGGAGGTTTTGACTTTTGTCCAAAACCTATTAATACTATATACATGCAATGTTTGTGTTTACAAGGCATGGGAGAGAGTACCTATACTCGTGACCTTGTAAGTCACACACGCGATGTGTTCTTATCATAGACAATAGTTTAGTGAATGCTGTTTCATGTGCCAGTGCTGTGTAGGGTTTGGGTCTGTTTTTTTTTTTTTTTTCTTTTCTATTTAAGATGCATATTTATTTATTGAGTGATTTTGATGTATGATTTTATAAAGAAGGAATATTTGTGTAACTTTTATTATTTTTTCTCTAACGCAGTAAAATCCCTTAGTTACAACCCCTTCTTTAAAACCTAATTCCAAGGAACTGTGAAAAATCGTGTTCAAGAAAGAGGAAATACCGTATTTCACCGCATAATCCTTGCATATTTTTTGCCAAATTGGATGCAAAAAATTTAAGGTGCGATTGTTATTCGGGGAAAATTCCCGGGGTAAAAAAATTTTTTTTTAACCAACATTTTTCGTCACTAACCCTATTTATGTTAAAGTAACTCAATATTTTTGGCAGAACTATTGACGAATGAACTCTGAAACAATGACTAAATTTCTGTAACTTACTAGACCTTTGAGGTTAGGTTAGTTTCGTTCATAATTACATATATATGTATGTGTGGCGGGAACACATTTCGTGATTAGCAGTATTTACCGTTACTAACAAAATAAAAATTGTGAATATAATTTAACGGTAAATAGACACTTGTGGTTATTAGAAAACAGATCAATTTTCTTTTTCTATTTTCCATTTCTCGTGAAGTTTTTGTTTTCGGCTTCTGCAAATCAGCTACCGTTTATTACTGTTGCAGTTTTTACAAACATAGTCTTTATTTTGCAATGTCCTATGTATACTATGTTCAGTTAAAGTCTACGGGCAAGACACACACACGATGGCGGACTGTTAAACTTGTAACGCTATGTTCCACTTTCATTCCAGCAGAATATTGTGGTACTAACTATAATCGATTCTTGCAGCAACCATTTTGTTCTAATAATGTCCTATTTTGTACTTGAACGTAGTTAACATCTCTGACGCAGAAACGTAAACAGGACATTGTGGTGCGACGATTATGCGAAGAAAGTAATTTTACCATTTCCGTCATCTCAAAAATTAGATGTGACAATTACGTGATGGCGACGATTGTGCGATGAAATACGGTATGATTAGAATCATTTGAAAGATGTGAATGTTGAAATTTTTTGGTCACACTGGGTTTTTCCTGACAGATGATATGCTGAAAGTTGCACACGTATAAAATCGGATACCTGTCTGTCTGAGCTGTATGCACCGCGGCTCGTCTCACCCTGTAGTGGGGCAGCTGCCTGGAACGACAAGTGCTGGTGGAATAAACAGCGGAACATGAGACCCATGATTTCTCACATACTAGGATGCTCACACTTGCCAGCTAGATGATTATTTTTTTTTAACAATTTAATAAAGAAGGTGATTTAATTCCATTCTACAGTAGAATCCCGTTTTTGCGTTACCGGTTTTTACGTTTTCCCGCTAATTACACCAATTACTGTCGGTCCCGTTTTATCTCAATTTGTTTTTAAGTACAACATTCCCGTTGTTTACAACACTCAATATTTCTATTTCCCGCTATTTACACTTTTTCTTGAAGTTTTGTTTACTTTCTGTACACGAGCGGCAAGCACAGATGTATGTATAAAATTACGGCAAACTTAAACGTTAATGGCAAGGTCATCAACTGTTCCGCTCGCGTACATCTTTACACTTTGGTACTAGGTCATTCGACGCCATTTTGTGGACCTGTGGTTACTCGCTCACATGACCGCGCCAATGGCTGGTTGTAACTTGCACGAAGTTGCACTGAGATGCTCACGTGACTGCCACTGGCTGGTCGCAACTTGTACGAAGTTGCACTGAGACGCTCTCGATCACGTGAAAGCGCAACTTGCTGGTCGCAACTTACACGAAGTTACTCTAGTTCACGTGACTCTGTGGCACGGACACTAGCACTCGCAATTGCGTTTATTGGTATACACACGTCTATGGTTGCTTTGTTTTGAACTCGGGAAACGTGAAGTTAACATTCTGGTTGTAATTTTTGTGACGTTAGATAATTATTAATGCAAAGTGGCAAAATAATTTCCAATTTATTCAATGGCATGCACTAACGTGCCTACCAAGCTAAACGACTAGCATCTTCTGTTGATGATAAACATCGTACCGGGACACGTGTATGCCTTGGTTATGCCAATTCTAGCAAAAAGTAAATCGTAAAAATTGTTTAACTATTGAAGAGAGTTCTGTGACGTACGAGCTGTTTGCGGAAAAACAAAAATGTGTTTGCGTGTCAAGTTACGACCAACTGAGACATTATTTTAATGAATAATGTGTGTGTCTGTAGGAGTACAAATGTACCAATTAACGATATTTTATCGTCGTTAACAGCACATGTCATAGTCAGCAAAGTGAAAATTTTGGTCCCTGAAATCCTTGGTTCAACTACTTTAAACATAGACATAACCTTGTTTATTGGTCAGTCCTTAATATTTACTGTTTTTTTTTTTTTACTTTGAATTTTTTAAAACAAAATACTATAATTCATGGATGTGGCTTTACAAGTTTGGGAGTTTATTTTGTGTGAAAGTTGTTTGTTTACACTTTTAATAGCTATATAAATGTTAAATTAATATTACTTAGTAATATTAAAAGCCTTTTTCTGCATTTCCCACATTTTACACTTTCCTGCTTTTTACACCATTTTTGCAGGATCCCTTGAAGGGTGTAAAAAAGGGGTTCTACTGTATTTATTCTGAACGGTAAATTTCAAAATTGTTCATAATTATGTCTTGTATCCAAACAAAAGTATAGGCTGTAATTCTTTCACTTCAGTTTTTACCTCGAAAAGTTAGTCCACCTGACTGAAGTCCTGACGTGTTTGTCTGTAATTATAGCGGTAGTCGTGTAATTTTTAGTACGGCCGTGTAGAAAAAAATGAACTTCATAATATCTTATACAGTGAAACCTCGTACAGTTAACCCTTGTTTTATCGGACTTCCATTCAGCGGACTTCGTATTTAACGGACAAAATCTGGCGATACAAAATTAATCCACCGTCAGGTGTACTTGTCACATGCAGCACAAGACCTACCTGGTTATTGTGCTTTGGTGAGTGCATGCGCATGGATAGTCGTGTAAGATGGTAGACAGATATTTTTAATCGCGCATTGGGGTATATGCCGTGTCTGGGCAAGAATGACTGTCGTGTCTACTTGATTTGTTTACGCAGTTGATGTACGCGCTCGATAAAGATTATGCGTTTTTAAAAGTGAAATGGCGTCTGCAACAGGACAAAAAAGAAATAGAGTAACTTTGACATCAAGCAAAAAATTTGAACTAATAGAAAAGTTAAGAGGCCCGTGTTTCGGTAGCAAAGTTGTGTGATGATTGTAGTGTCAAGAAACAAACTGAGTTTGACATTTGTAAAGCAAAAAACTAGTTAAAGAGTTATGTGTTGAAATATCACAATAATAATTTATAATGCCATGGCACAAACACTGGCATCTTTCACTTAGGCTAATTAAATCTTGTACTGAAATATATAACACTTTGTACACTAAATTCACAAATGTTGTCTTCTATAAACTCTCACAATTCCACAACTGGTGACTCGTCATCTTCAGGAACCTGCTGTTCAGATCTGTCTAGTTGTTGTCAGTTGTAGTACAGTCAAGTCCCTGGTTACCATCTTCTTATAACTCAAGTGTTGAAGTAATACGTGCTAATCCAGATGGTATGCCCTCAGGGTTATGGAAATATTCTGACATCAGTTTTCCTGAAACATTAAGTCATCTTATTAAAATTACACATGAAATAATTAGTTTAATGGACACATTACTTTAGCTGACAAACATTGTGGCCATAGACAAAACTTAGTTTATTCTCCAAAAACAAGTTATTTTTTGTATCACACCTTACAACTTTGATACATATTAGGCAACTGTCTGATGGCAAGCTATATTCTCAACAGTCTTTGTCAAGTTTATTGCAGTACGTTCTCTTCAACCCACAATCATACCCTACCTATGTTATCCTGTAACTTGTTCCCTCCACTCATCTCTACATACAGCACAGTCATTGTAAAACAATCTCATTTTTCCATTCACCCCAAACCAGTTGTGTTTGCCATTAAGCTAGGTCCTACCCCTAAAGCTTGGAGTGTAGGCTATATCACATAAACCCACACCTACTAGAATTCTCTTTGAAACACTAATTTAAGTCAACCAAAAGAAACAGGTTCTTACGAAAGCAACAGTCTATGTATTTTATTTATTTGTTTCTCATTCAATTGAGCCCACTTGTGTGGCTGTAGTCACAGGACTACGGAACATGTATAGAATTTACATTTAGTTCTTGTATATAATTTTCATACCAATCGTGTTTTGTTGACATGACTTGTCCAATATCTTAGTGCTAAATGTAAGCCTACACAATAAGATCTGATGGATCAATATACTACATTATACTACTATACTTGAACTGATTAACCCTCGCAGAATGTAGAAATACAAATTCAAGCCGCTAGGCCTACATTCCTAGAATTTTATTCAGTTTCCGCTTCCATGGCAAGTTATAAAAGTAATCATTGTTACATTTTTCAGACACGCCTATTATTTTATTTAGTTAATTATATTCCCACTACGACTTTACTTTGAATGTAGCATTATCATAACTCGTGCATTTCTGGATTTATGTAATTATTTCTGTTGAATCTGACTGAAAACTACTCTTTAGAGCTTTTTTTTCCTATTGACCCCTTCCCTATCTAATATTTTATAAAAATATATTCAAAATATATCTAATTTTTTTATTGTATAATATTGTTTGTAGTGTTATAAAATGTACAAAAAACCTTTACAAGTATTTTTAAAAGCAATATTTTTTTCATAACAAAGTGTTAAAAATTAGGGTGATATCCTACCCCAGTATACTCGGGCATCCATATATTTTGATTATATTCTTAAATAAAAATTGTTATGGCAACTAATTATTAATTTTTATTGTTTGTAATGTATTTCGTGACATTTTAACAAGTGTGTGTGTGTGTGTGTGTGTATATATATATATATATATATATATATATATATATATATATATATATATATATATATATATATATATATATATATATATATATATATATATATATATATACACACCTTTTATGATGTAAAATATTATCATTCTTTTCAAAAATTTAAAAAAAAAATTACTACCTAAGAAATTTCAATCTGTTGTATTATGTTACATATGACACTCAATATTTATAGGCTCTTACAAGTATTGAAAATAGACCTAAAACATTAATAAAAACAACAAACAATAATAATAAAAGTCAAATTACCACTATTATAAAGTTTGTTGCAATATGGAATGCTCAGTCAGTTTGCAGGAACACATTGAGAGATGTACAATATATGTATATGCAAAAAGACAATGAAAAAAAAGTATAATTATTGACCCTTGAAAGTAAGAACTTTTCTTGAAATAATCAATTCAAATGTTTGTAGTAGTGTGATACTATGAAGCATGGCGATACACAAAGTGGCACGTTGCACTGTGGGCAGTAGTACCTACATTCATGCCTTATCCTTTTCCCTTTTCAGTCCCGTACTCTGCTATGCATCCCACATTGTCTTGTCGGATTTTTCTTTTTGTCTGTTGGTGGTATTGGCTCCGAAAAATGACTCCTGAGTCAGACGAGTGGGGTTGAGTGTGGCAGATGGACGTCCTCGTCTTGGAGACATACTGTCCTTGTAATGTTTCTACACCATCTTCTCAATCACTTCTAGTCTATAACCAAGTTGTTTCTTGCATCCTCCTGCCTTTGTGTACGATATGTATGAGTTCCACAAAACTTGTTCTAGTAAAATTTTTTTACTCTTTTGCGAGGCAATGGGTAGCTTGCAAGATGCTGATCGACTTTATTGACCCCACACATTGTTCCATTGTAGTCCACGACGACAACAGGCTTTACTTTCTCTCCGGTTCTGGTGTTTACAGTCTTCAATTCACAGTTGTGAACTGTTGATAAAAGAGAGATTTCTTTTTTGTCTGACCATTTCATCACAGTTACTTTCCCTCTTCAGAAGGCCACAATTTCCCCTTTCTTCAGTTTTCGGTTCTTCAGTCCTGCAGGCATTTCTTTTCTAGAAACTCTCACGGTCCCGTAAGTGTCTGCCTTGTTGGCCACCAATATATCTGCCAACTGTGGGGATGTATAAAAAGTGTCAGTTGTCAGACAGTACCCCTTGTTCCATAGTGGTTTTATTAGTGTCAAAACCATTTGTGATGAGATGGGCAACTCTGTGTACTCTACACAAAATTTCGTACCTTTACTTGTGTACACAATAAATGACCAAATATAGCCAGACTTAGCTTCGCACAACATGAATGTTTTTATTCCAAATTGTGCATGTTTCAAAGGTATGTACTGAATCCACCCAAGCCTACCTTTGTACAACATAAGGCTTTTATCAACAGAAATGTCTCTTTCTGGGGTGTACATAGCTTGAAACTTTTCTTGCAGATGTTTTACTACAGGCCAGATTTTACAAAGTTTGGGATTAGGATGAGTGAGGGGTCATGATTTTCATTGTCAGAAAAATGGAGGTACTTTTTTAGTTGCAAAAATCTTTGTGAGAAAAACTTGTTGGAAAAAAGGGCGTGGAAAGAAGAGGGTTATTTGACCAGTACATCGATTCCTCTGGTTTTGTTACAATGCTTTGTAACACAATAGTGCAAAAAAAACATACAATTCATCAACTGTCACAGGAAACCATGGTGGATTGCTAATTTGACCTTTGCTATGTTGCTGAGCTGCGTACCTGTTAGTTTCATCACAAATTGTTTGGACAAAATCTTCACTGAAGTAGAGATAAAAATATTGCAACATACCAACATCTTCATCAACATCAAACGAGAGCTCAGGGTTTCCCAAAAAAAAAAAAATCTAGCAGGGGCAGGCTGCATTTCCTCTGGAGTTGTAGACATTTCCTGCCAAACTAAATTTGACAGTGGCACATCATCTTCTGAGTCACATTCACTGCTTATATCAATGTCAGAATTGTCACTCTCTGATTCACTTCCCGAGTGATCCAAATCTATATCACCAGGAAAACTTTCGTTGCTGTCCGTTTCCATCACAGCTACAAATAAAACAGATTGTGAAAATAAATAGCAGTATTAGCAAAAACTGTAATGCTGCGAGTATATTTGCCTCGCGACTCACTAAATATATAGAAATGAACTTGCCGCAGAACTTGAAAAACGTAAGAAAACGAGCTACAATCCCGGCACGTACTCAAAAAGTCAAAATAGATGTGGTGTGATACTTGTATAAAACGGGAGTTCCCCCCTTTGCTCCATATGACATGGTTATTCCCCGTTTCGTAGATGCTAGTAAAAAAAGTTCTTTCCCTACAAAGCCTAATGTTTGTATAGTTGTACAAGTTGTCTGTGCATGTTTATGACAAAATAGTTACAATTATTTAATGAAAATAAACTTGGAAAGTAATATTTTACAGTAGTAAAAACAGGTTGAGTGGGCGCCTACACATTCTGTTCTTTGTTCAATGTTTGCCGGCACTTTAGTGTACGACGATGTCCGTGTTACATGAGCGCCATCTGTGATGTAATAAAATAACTACGTGAACTTTACACTGTGGCGCTTATTAACGGTGCATTCTGTTGTACGAATACCGAACTACTTGAATGAAACGAACAAACTCGGCTAAGAAAATTATGAAACGCAACTATTTAACTGCTCGAGATAACTCGGGTTAGCTGCCATAGTTCATTAAGGGGTGGCCGAGTATACTGGGGTTAGCCAGGTAAGGGGTAAAAAAAAGTGGATAGAATATACGTACACTCCAATGCAATACGCATCACTGATTTTAAACAACTCTGAGATGAGTTTCGGCACACTAAAACTGGTCGACTCAAGTGACATACATGACGTAAGTAGCTGGTGGCCTGCAACACTGTATGGAAACCATGCGTCGCTATGTGCCACATTCTGAAAAGGTCAGCTTCAAACCTACAGACTACATGGAGTTTACATACTCTGTACACATGAAAGGATGTGTAGTTGCATCTGCTTACATTGGCAGCCTTGTGTCTCATACTTCAAGCTTTCACAGTCAGGTGTTATAAATCTAGCACTTCCACGCACCGCAGCATATCCACAAGGTGGTACTCCCATAAACATTAAAAAACTGTCTGACATTCAACAGATGCTGCCATATATTCCTCAAGGTGGAGAAGAAGACTACTTTTACCAAGAGATTCTTCGCTGGAATACTATGGATGGATTTAACGACGTTAGTGACAATGACTAGACAAAGCATTGTGGTATAATTTAACTTATTGATAAATTGACAAAATTAACTATACGTTATATTTTAAAAATTTTCATTACATTGTAACCCTAATTTTCTACAAAGTTAAAAAGCAATATTACAATATTGGATAAAGTTTGAATTTTAAAAAATATATATCGGTAGCTCGGAAACTTGTATACATGTCCTTGACTTATTTAGTATTGTATACTATTTGTAATATGAGAGTACATTACATAAATGAAATATAATTTGATGTAATAGGAAACAATATGAATAAATTTAATACGTACAAACAGTAATGTTTCTTTCTTAAGTATGTTAGTTATTCTATAAACTTGAACTAACTGTGATAATACACATTTATAGCAGTTCAGCATTAAGCATGGTTATCTGTAGTAGAAATATATGAAATAAACTAATTTCAATGTAAAATTTTTCTTGGTGAAAACCTGTATTTAAATACACACGTGACTACCAACATACTTAAAAATAATATTTTCACTTGAGGTTTGTTTATTCATGTAAAAAGTTAGTGAAATACTGATTAGAAGGGAAACGCCAATTCGAAAAAAAAACGATAGCTAAGTACTTAAATAATAATTATTATTTATTAAGTTTTTCATACGCTTATGTGTTCGTCTTTCGTAAAATTAAACACAGCCCGCAATGCTTCCAGATATGTGTTTTGTATCGCACTTACTGCTTAAGGTAAGAATTCTCAGTTGTCTTAACTATTAGAATGTTAATCAACCCGTACTCTCGGCAGGTAAATAATACATTTAAATTATTTTCCTTCTTCGACCATGCAGGCAGGTAACTGATAAAAATACTTGGCTTTCATCATTGCATTTTGAACTGTATATGTTGTATTTATTAGCTTCATTGAATTATACCTTTTATATCAATTACGTGCTATTGTTTAGCAATTGTTTCTACACACTGCAAATTTTCCGACTCGAATCCATGTACCCTCAGTTATTAACCAAGCATCATAACCACTTCTATTCATTTACTTGTTTACATAGTCTTGGTTACATTATAAATACTGCATTCGTATAATGACTTAAGACATAACAGTGGTCAGTCCTTGCAATTACAAAACTAACCCACATAACAGAGAAACTAGAGTAACAGGATCATTTCACATCTAGTTCGTCTTCATACCTGCAAGTTTGCATGTTTGTGTAAGCCATGCCAAGGATTTTGTATTTAGGCCTTATCTTGCATGTACATGTAAAGGTTCACGATGCTGTATTTCGTAGGTACACTTCGTAGTATTGGTTATGAAAGATCAAATCCCACCACCCCTTTGTAAAGAATCTGTTTAAATTCATCCAGTTACATTGAGGTGTCGCTAACTCCAGAAACAAGAACGATGTTTATGAGGAACTAGACTTCCGTCCATTTCTTCACCCTTGTAAAGGGCTTGAAACGTAGGCCAATAATGTCTTTGTCAGCGATGTCTACCAATGTATCAATGTCGATCACCTCTAATAGTGCAGGGCCCACCGGTGCAGTTGAGTCCACGCTACTTTTGAAAAGGTAACATTCCAATATGTACCAGCCAGTATATTTCGTTGTCCTTGCTAGCTGGTGAGAAGGTAAAGGCAAGAAGTGTGCAAGATACCTCAGTTTAAGCCGGCTTTACACATTGGCCCAACACCCGACCTTGGAAGGAATCGACAAGTGTGTAAATGGTGCTTGGCCGATCATGGAATGTTGGCCATGTGTTGGAAGCTTTGCCATTCATTGTCGGTTGTTGGTCCAACCATCAAAGGGATTGGCGTTAACTTGGTCTGTGTTCACACATTGGTGTTGTGGTTTTACATTTTTTTGTAGTTTGAGAGGGAAATATTGTTATTTGAAGTGTTGAAATGGATCAGAGGACATTATTCTGCACATGTACATAGAGTATGAATGTAGTTGCAGAAATTTCCGAATAAAGTTGACCCTCAATTTTCATGGAATTTAAATTGGCCGTATGACTGGTTGAAAATGAATTGGCCCAGTGTGTAAATAGCGACTGGCCGTTTCTTGGTCATTGGCATTTCTTCCTTCCAAGATTGGCCCAATCACTTGGGCC
>PNEQ01070126.1:5221-19546 GCA_003012365.1 Medauroidea extradentata | reverse complement strand
TAGTACAAACATGTTGACGACTTGAGCACATTGCAACAGTTTTTGTTTCCTGACTAAAAACTCCCAACATTTCACCACTGCATTCAGATATGACGTCTGTCCAGGTTTTCCTCCAGTAACGTGATTTTCCAATAAAACATTATACCAAGTATTTTTAATTCCTCACTTTCTTGAAAATAGTGTTGAAGCAACTTCAGCCACGGATGCAACATCATTAATAGCAAAAAGTTTGCTCTTACGGATATTTACCCTAAACGTTCGATACACTTTGATATTCATCAATGCAAGCCCACGTCGATGTCCTGTTGTGATAAGAAGATGCATGTAACGTCATCAGCATTCCTCTTCTTATGGGCGACCTACCCATATGCTCCTGTAATAACCGCAGCAATGGTTCGAGAAAGGGGACAACTTAAGAATGCGTGGTAGATAAATAAACGCTGAAAACATCAATTGACTTCTACGCTTTTTTCGAAGCCAATATGGATAAAATACTCAATGACAATCCTATTTATTTGCCAACTTTATGAGTAAATATTTATCAAGAATTATTAATTCTTTACACGTGATCTTTTGCACCGCTGTTAAATGCACGAGGTTCCAACGTCAGAGATTGTGCCTCAGAAGTTCGTAACACTGGAAACAATTTTGATTAAAACGTTGGATAAAACTATTGTCTAGGATTGCTATTGTTTAATTTTCGAAAATTGGCTTCAAGAAACCTACAGTTATAGGATAATGCTTGTAGCGTTGAATTATGTACCTGAAAGATCTTCGAATAGGAATGGGTGGTATGATGCGACATGTTATTAGATAGCGTCGAAAGTAAAACCGAACTTCTGCATCACTGCTATAAGATTTTCTTGGTTTAGTCTTGTTAAAGTTCAAATAAAGAAATCCGTCTGTAGTTTTATCAATTTTCTCATCTTCAGAGGTTTATGATACTGATGTTTACAAACTGGGACGTGATTTCGAGGAAACCTCATTCATTCCAGAAAATCTTGTAACATTTGTCAATATTGTTTTGGCAGTGGCATATCCATAAGCGAAACCGAAAGACTCAAATTTTAAAATGTAAACCTAATGCTGCATAAATGTATTTATGAAAGTTTTCGGCAATTCAATTACTAAAATGTTCACAAATACATTATGTAGTTTTTTTTTTAAATAATAATGTGTCTGGTCCATTGGAATCTGGAATTAGGTGTATTTTGTACTAAATTGCAAGAATTCACGTCCGGGTCAAAGCCTCTCTCTCTCTCTCTCCCATCTACTTTATATTTTTTTTTCTGAGTGCTGTCTCTTGTCACAGCAGGGTTGCAGGCTGGTCAGCCACTACCTATCCCTTGAGCCACACCCTTCAAACAATAGCACTGCCTGCTTCAAGGGACCAGAAAGTGTGCCGAGTTTGTTATCCACATGACCTGACTCTAGTCTCAGTCTGTAGTCTGAAGGTATCACTTATGCAGCGCTGTAAATGTCTGTGCTATATCAGCTTTTTCCAGCCGTTTTTACGCTGCTTAAAATGTAATTTAATTTTTTTTGTGAAGTTACGTTGCACGATAGTTTTGATGTGTGCGAATTAAAGAAAAGGAAATAATCTATTGCCATATTTTATCAAAGTGCCGAAGCAAGATGGATTGAAGATGACGACGCTGGTGTAATAGTGTCGGTAAGTTTTAAAATTAATTACTTCTTTGATGTATGAGTAGTTAAAAAGATATTGCTTATTTTTACCGTAAATCAGGAAATTTTGACACTGCGGGGATAACTTTGCCTTGCTATATATTGCTTTTTTTAGTTATCAGGTCATTTTGTGAAATAATAGATAGTTGGGAGTAGAGTGTATAAAAACTATATTTGTTTTTTCCGGTTAAAAGTTTAAGAGAAACTACGAAATCATATATTTTGAGTGAAATAAAGTTACTTTGCCGGGTCAAAATAACCGTTGCCTACGACCTCAAACGCGATATAGTAAATTTTTTGTCAAATAACCATTTAATCTTTTATAAAAATCTGCCGAAATCTGTCCAGCAAATTATTTCATGTATTTTTAGAGTTGTTGAGCTTGATGAGTTTTCAGAGGTAGAGCCGATGAGGTCTTGCAATGTTTATTATGTAATTTGTCTGGTAATTGGGCCTGGGTTGTGAAATGTAACTCAAAGAATTCACTAATATCGGTTACTAGAATTGTGTGAGTAAGACTGCTAAATTAGGTAGCGGTAGAACCGTTTCAACTTCTAGTCGCATAAGTAAGTTTTTTCAATAATTTAAAACATTGTATTTTTAATTCATCTAACACCATCGAATCATCAATGAGGCCAACTAAAACATATAAACTAAGAGAATGTCCTCATCCACTCAAAAATGCCCAATCCAAACTGATTATCCCTATTAACATAACATTTTAAGGATATCTTGTCCTAAACATGTAAATGCAAAAAATGATTTATTTATAGGTATATTTTTTTAGAAGTTCTACTATTTAAGTGGCTTGGAAAGTTGAGGTGTCGAGCAAACGACTGGAATATTCAATCGTCAATAAAATCTAAACTAAGACTCATCTTATTTCAATGACTTTTTTTTTTGCTGTGTAGACATTATAATTACGAACGTATATTTATATAGTACTGAACGATAGTATGCTTTGCTTTCGAATAAAAAATAAAAATTGGCGTTTAGAAAAATTAGGGATAAAACCACCAAATCCATAAAAATTGAAAACTGAAAGTTTTAAAATTTTTAATACGACAATAGGCCCCCCTATCCAGGACTCTAACCGACTTTCAAAAATAGCCTACTCGAATTTTTATTTTAAAATAATTTTTCTATACGAATGTATCTGCGCGATAGGTTTTAAGATGTTAAAATTATTTTGAAATCAAAACGCGAGTATTTTTGAAAGTCGGTTTTTATATAGTCGTGGATATTGTCATGTTAAAAATTATAAAAATTACAGTTTTTAATTGTTATGGATTTTGTGTTTCTACCCTCTATTATTCTAAATACCATTTAAAATTTTTTTACTCGAAAGCAAAGCATACTACTGTCCAGTGCTATATAAATAGACGTTCGCTAATAAAATATATCTACTTGGCAAAAAAAATTAGAACTTTGGATTTTATCGACGATTTAATATTCCAGTCGTTCGCTAGATACCTTAAGGGCGCGGTTCACATCAGTTTTCAATATCTATTTTTATTTTTATATTAGCACCAGATATTTTTTTTACTAAAGACATAAATTGTGATTAAATCTTCCTCTTAGGAAATTTGTGTAGCTCTCATAGTTTTCGCGTAATGAGTCGTAAACATCAAAGTTTACACTTTACGGTTTTATGTGCGCCACTAAAACCAACTGACATACCAAACCGAAAAAAAATTCACAGTGTATAACAATGTCATTGGCACATGTAAAAAAATAATAATAAAATATTGTTGTATGTAATAAAAAAGGCTGAATTCAAAAATTAAAATGTCAACATTTTTTTTAAATATAAAGATATATATTTTGTTTTTATATATGTCAAGTCATGTCCTACAACATTGTTATACACTCACACTTTGAAGGCGTGACAGGTTAATTCGTAAAGAATAATATCGTCGTTATGAACAGAACACTAAAGAGACATGCAGTGATTTCACTGCAATCTTGTATTCAACTACTCTCGACAGCGATAAGCTTGTTCCTCCTGGTGTATACTGGTTTGCCAACAACCTGCCAGTAAGATGTCTGAAAAATATATTTATGTGATCTTTAAAGGTGTAAGGTATGGCGTAAAGTCAAACAAATGCTGGTATATTACTGTTGTACAAGTTCAGTTGTTATTTTTCTCGATACATCAGTTTTCAAAAAGCAGTTACATTCATTTAAAAGGTGTATCAATTAGGTTTAAAATGTGTTCTATATTTTAAAAATATAAGTGCGTATTTGGACTGTGTTTTATTCTAATATGTAAAGACACTGGTAATAATTTTGGCAGTTTTGTGTAAAACAAAACACGTGTGACATGTTATGTATTACGGTTCATGTGCTAGGCGAGAACTTCCTTTAACATATGGCAAATAACGTAGACTTTTCTTCTGATCATTCAGGCTAAAAATGTTGCATTGCTCAAATATGTTAGATTAAAAGACTTTAATAAAGAGATTGCATATATATGAGATACCAACACATAACAGTTAAAATGTATCGTTCATCGTTATAAAAAACACGTTTGTAATAAAATCATTAAGAGACACTTTAATACAGTCTTAAAAATTACTGATGACGTAAGAAATAATTAAAAAAAAATCAAAGGAAAACATGGCAAGACTGTGTTAGGTTGGGGGATGGGTAACTGTTGGCCCCCCTCCAAACTTAAATCCTGGCTACGCCACGGTGTTTTGGGTAAAAACATAAATAACTCTAGAAGAAAGAATGCGATTTCTGAAGTAATTCTACCATCTTGTCGGCCTCGGTCTTACGTTTCACCCCTTTTGCTGTAACTAGTAGTGTTCTTACATCGCAATTATACATCCATAAATCTTATAGATTGATGCGGGCGGGGGTGGAGGTTAAGAGTTAGATTCCGCCGGATAGCACCGGGAAAGTAATGCCCGGTAGCGCCAGCCCGTTGTGAGAGAACGGGCACTCGGAATGAAGGACAGACTCTATCTCCCAGGGTCATGCGGCCGACAGCCGTGGCGTAGAAATAACACTTCCCGCTAAGTATTTTAAATTTATGATATGAATTCTTTCTTTTCTTAAATAAACTTTGCACCTAGTTTATTTTGTTAAATTCATATTTAGCAAACTACATGTCATAATTTACCATTTTGAAATATAAACGTACTAATTAATTGTTTAAATACACATCGGACTTAGTTTATTTGGTCAAAGTCATATTTATGGAACTATATGTCATAATTTACAATATTTAAATACAAAAAATGCTACTTTATTATTTTTCAAAACAGTTGCGGAAATTATTATGTGTAATCACCGAACACAGCAGAAAATGGTGTGTTTTTTAACATTTGTCGGAGGTTACTAATGTTTATTGTAAGTCATTGTAATATGAAACCTTTTGGCATCATGACCACATGACTTTATAATGTCATCGATTTTGAAGGTCTTTAGACTTGCCATTTGTTTGACAAATAACAGAAAATTGGCTTTCATGAAAGAATATGAAAATGTAATTTTATTTATTGCTAACCAGTCTTGAACCTCTTCTTTAGTGTCAAGAAATGTAGGTTCATTATTTATTTGCTCACTGTCGTACTTAGCATTGTCAAGAACAATAACGTAATGTTCAGTAAAATATAGTAGTAGAAGTTCCTGTTTTACTTTAAGTTGAAAATTTCCCTAGATCATATCATTGTGATAATCCCTCGATTTCTGCTTTGATCTGAAAATTTATAAAGCATTCCGGACAAAATATTCTTCCTCTCGCCAACGAATAATTATTAGACGATGACCTTCTCCGATTGGCTTAGTAACATTAAGTTCAGTTTTCGACTTCCAACAAGAAGATACACAATGTGCGTCATGTACGTACATTTCAACATAGACAATCGTCCTACCCGCCTCTCGTTACTGCTGTATTTCTTGTAGATATCGCCTTCTCCATGCTGATATGTCAGGTTTCTCCACCAGAATTCCTCTTTTCGACTGGCAATTCCATCTCTAACCTAGTTGTTATAACACTCTTCACAAGTATTCTTCGATACACTACAAAACCCCATACTCCCGCAATGCCATGTTTGTTTACTCTGTAACGTTGGAGCAGTTCCTCTAAAAGTGTTAAACCCATGTACTTTTCTCCTCACAGCACCGAAAGTAAAACCATTAATTTCACTATTCAATATATTTACTATGTTTCACTTTATGTTAAATTTTCCTTCTGCCAAAATTGTTCTCACTTTAGTTGATCAATCTCCCGTTTCATCCCTTTCTGCGTTATAGTTTGGAGGGTTGTTGCTGATTATGCAAACAAGAAAGTCATTTATCAAGAGTTGTGCAATAATTTGGTTAGTGTGACCATAAGCGTAGGTACCTGAGGCTGATACCTCAAACTTTCTCTGCTTGCAGCCCGTTCCACACAGTGAATTAAAATGAAAAATTCTAGACAAAATCAGTTTCATATAATATATCAAGATAACGTCTGTTTCTAGCTTTAGTTAACACCAAAGCCGCCGAGTACCCAATATATACATTAATGAGTCTGCAGTGCTGTCTTGCAGTAGCAGTTGTTTCCAAGTCACACTTCACATGATAAGTAGCTATGTCCTACTTAAGAGATTAACTAAGCTATTTGAATTCGCTGGACGTAAATAGTGAAAATCTGTTGCACATTTTTGAAGTGTTGAAACATATGACCGCGAATTAAAAAACGGAATAGTATTTTCAAAACTTCTAAGTAAATAAAATTATGTTGCAGCTGTTGAAAACATATTTTTTTTTTTTTTGTAAACGAACCTGTAAGTTAGTGGAGTTATGACAAAGTCCTTTGGTGATACATGTAGCCTATTGTGATATTCCATAAACTCACAAGTTAGTATAAGGGGAACTCAAAAGTATGTACTACGCTATTTTTGGCCAATTTTCCGCATTTTTGTCACACGTGTGCCAGAACTTCCAAATCATTTTCACTAGTCATGGTTTTAGAATCGCAAGAAAGCACTGTAACAAAAGAAATTAACACTTCAATCTTAAATTACATCATTACTGAACAGCCTCCCTATCGAACTAATATTTGGAGTGCGTTTAACCAAACCTGGCACATTTCTGTCCGTAATTTTTACGTTTCTCGTGAACAGCATTAAGACAGCTGTGCTGCCATCTCGGGGCAAGTTTCGCTAAACTCCGCCCACCCCTCGAATTTTCGGCCAATCACGGGTGCCTTGAACTCGCCTATTGGCTAATGACGTTGCTGCAGCCAGTGGAACAGCCAAATTACTACAGCTGCCGGGATTTCGTCGCTTATTTATTTAATGTTAACAGTTCACATTGTACACAATATAGCATTGCATATGTAAACTGTATTTTTGTCGTTAATAACACACTATTAGGCCTCTTTTGAAGTTTAAACCACGCAGTACGCCTTGATTTATAAGATGGCACTAAAGATAAGGTTTTATTCCGAATAAATTGCATTTTATTGCTGCGCAAACGAACTACTATCCACATTTATGTTCTTCGGATTTCAAGTCATACTCGATTTTACCTCATAAACTACTTTATTTAACACAATTTCACGACTTGAACATATCTTGATGTCTTTTGTGTGCTACGTACATTAAAATGTACAGTATCGTGACGTCACAGGCACATCAACATGGCGGTTCACGTTTTTGCCGCGCAAAACAGACTGCTCATTTTATTTAAGTTTTTCTAGAGCTACACAGACGCAAAGAAAGAAAGTATGGTACTGTTGTACATTAAATTAAACGCACTTTTGAACAAAAATAAAATAAAATAAATAGGAATTTTCTTTATTCTCAGAAATTTCACCAAAGCTGAGTGTTTAGGTATTTAGCATTTACACCTTGACTCACTAAAAGAAATTCTCCCTTTCTTTGCTTCTGCTGAACATAATGCATATGCTAAAAGTGCACATATGTATCTACTAGAAATTATGAAACTGAGCAAATCTTCACCTAGCATATTTGAACAGTTATCAATAGACTCAATGTTTTGAGTAGAAGTGACAGACTTTGGGCTAGTGGTCTATCACCAGATATATTTATAGAACACGTTTATATGAAAGGCATTACAGCAAGCGGTGGTACAACACATGGGCGAGGAATGACTGAAGGGCGAAGTGGGCTTTGGGTTGGATCCAGACCAGTCTATGCTGACCACGCAGAAGTAATAAGGGAAATAATTCTGGCCTGTATGTTAGGACACACATTCTCTAAATATTCTTTTATAAGAAGCGACCAAGTGAAAACACTTCATTCCAAACTTTCAGTCAAATGTGAAGGTGAACCTTTCCACATTAACCCTGAGTTATTAGATGTCTTGTGTCTTCTCAAACAAACCAAACCAGTCTGAATAATACATTATCATATGAACTCACAATGTTTCCATCTGCTCTATTTGATTCTTTAGGATTAATGAGGGAATCTATGAAGTCTTTGCTTGCAAAACATATAAGCTGAGGTCCAACAAGGCAGAAATTCCAAGTGCAGAGTTACAGTTTGTTTTGGACAGGGATACATTACTTCAACTGATACCTCGGGAAAATAATGCCACTTTTCATTAAGTATTCTTTATGTATGTCAGCTATGTGCTGGAGAAATATGTAAAGTGTTCAATTGTTTTTATTGGCTACAGTGAGGATCTGTCAACAAAGGTAGACACTCATTTGCAGCGTCAAAAAAGGCGAATGTTCTCAAAACGTAGTGTTCCAACACAAACAATTGTTATGTTAAAGAAAAGAAATTTTCTTTCCAATCCTAAAAATAAGGCAAATTTCACCACATACTTGTCCAAAATGTTTTTTTTTTAAGTGGATGCAAAGTTCAGGAAACTGTCAATTCAGCAAATGAAAGAACTACAGTAGTTGTAGGCGATGGTACTGGTATACTAATACTTCTACTACATCATTCCAAAAGGCACTGCATTATATCGTCCTTTGCCAGATCCAAAGGCGAATGCAAACGATGACTCCAAATACGATGTCAAATACACTAGGGGAAAAACTGGAAGAAAACATTACATCACACATACTGTTTGCGCCTGCTCTTCTTGGTTGTGACACCACATCGAGACTATTTTCAATTATCAAGTTTGAATCCATTAAAGCACTAACAATTGATGCTTTTCGCCATCAAGCAGCTGTATTCAGTACATCAGACAAAACTAAAGAAGAAATTGTGAAAGCTGAGGAGCTCGCGATAGCTAAAGTATATGGTGCGAAAACGGAATAAACACTCATTGAGTTGAGAGTTAGACTTTTACAAAAAAAAAAAAAGGCAAGTGAGTCGGCCAAGCATGTTAAGCCAGAAACACTACCGCCAACCTCTGATTCGTACTCTTTCTACAGTACGAGGGCGTACCACTAGGTTGAAGCTTGGCTTGCAGTGACACTAGATCCATACCAGTGTGGATGGATCCAAGCCACCAGCACCAAGTCAACTACTGGAGTTAACACGACGCGGGTGTAAATGTAGCACAATGCTGTGCTCCGGCAAGAAACAACTGCAGCATGTGGCGACTGTTGTGAGATCAGCTGTGTGAATTCAGAGACGCCAAGTTTTCATGACAACGATATAGGAACTGTCTAATTTTTCAAGGTAAATTTGTATGTTTTTTTTTTTTTTTTAATAGAAGTCACAATAAAAATAACTGAAACTAAAATAACAAATTTGAAATTTCTTTTAAACAAAAAAAGGAAAACTGTATAAATTTTTTGTGAAAAATGTTGCAAATAGAAAACAAATATTTGGAATAAATTTAAAAAAAAAAGTTGTTGTTCTAAGTTGTTAATATTGGTGATGAGAACATACTTTAAATAAATAAATAAATGTCTTTTGTACACATTTATGTTTATCCACGAATATTTTTATTTAATTTTAGCGTTTCAATTTGATTCCATCCCATGATTCAGGACATTATTCGTAGTAAAACGCGAATAAAATTTCTTTTAATCATACACTGCTTTGTGTTTGTTATGAATTTTCAGCGCAAGCATCTTTGAAGAATTTCAAAATGAACTAAAGCAAACAGTACCACCTTCTCTTGATAAGATGAAGACAACATGATACCAAAATAAAATTTTCTAAGAAAATAAGGAAACTTGTACGATTTAGTCTGAAATATAAATTATTCCCAAACTCTTTCAGTGAAATAATTTCATCGCCCACTAACAAGCAACACCATATAAAATGGCCACATTTGCTGTTATGCCTTCATTTATTCACAAAGGAAAGTTTTTTTCGGGAAGAGGGAAGACTGTTCTTTTAAAAAAAATATCAAATTAAAAAAATAGAAAGTTCCGCTATCGATCCAGTCGAACAAGCATGGGGCTTGAACAATAAAAGTTTGTCAGAACGTTAGTTCACTAAGATCGTAGCAACGATGTCCATAATAAATACATCACCTTTTATTATCCCTGAAACACGGTTTTCCAATAACATGAAGTTTTGTGTAGAGGCTTGTGTGTTTTTCTTTCTTTTATGCACGAAACTCTAAAATATCAACTACGCAGGTTATAAATGGAAAAGAGTCCACTTTAATACAAGAATCACGTCCGTATTTCAGTAAGACACGAGGTTGTCTTCGTTCCGGACTTGCGCCATCCACGTATCGACATTGCTTGTTGGTAGGTTGCACGGAGCAAGTTTAAAATATAGCTGTATTTATGTACTTCATTTTCAAAAAACAAAACATTTATATTTTAAATCAGTCTTTCACTAGAATAGATACAATGGTTTTCTGTATATCTGTTTATAGGTCAATGGATTGCTTACTGAGCTAGAAAATTTTATTCCTGTAAAAAGTTACTTCAACAAAAATATATTTTCAGACATTGAAACACTTGAATCGGGATCATGAATAACGTGCAATAGAAACGTTTGTCAATTCACAGACATAAAAAAATATGCTAGTGAGTTTTTATTTAAGAGTAAGAGGGAAATACAGCTGTAACTAATAATTAGAGACATGCAAAATTAGCGTCATTTCTTGACATATAACTAGACTCCAAGTAACTATAGGCTCGTTCGACGTCTCCCGTTGGCCGATATTGTCGTGACTTGCCACAAAGAATGCATACACGGTATAGAAGCCAATCTCTGCAAAGACGTGACACACGTCAATGACAACACATAAAGGTTCGTGGCCAATATAATTGCAGGTTGTGCTCTGTTATGTGTAGGAAAGTGAAGTTTAGTCTGCTACCAAATGAAAACGCGAATTTGGCATGCATCTACTAATAATATACTGCTTTTTAGGAATAAACTGTATTTGAGTTTCATTATCAAAATTTTGGCTACGTTTAAGCATACATTAAAAAGTTGTGATTTATTAAAAGATCGTATTGATGGAATAGACGCTGTATGTAAAAAACACGAAAGGTTACATAACGTGGATGACGAGTATGGTTAGGACGCCACTCATTTGATAAAATATGCCCTGTTAACAAGCTGAAGAAAACGTTAAAGTTGTTTCGGGACATGTGATCATGAAATGAGATCTTGTATGTTATCTCACCTGGAAGATGGTGAACATTGACGATACCTGGGAACCCTAGGCTAAGGGAAAATTAATCATGGGACTTGACTGTACCTCTGTGTATACCGTGTTACTGTAATATTCACGAAGCATGTCTTTCTTAAGGCATCAAATCATGTCAAGTGTTACGCTGTTAAATTTGTATTTAGTTTCATGGTACATTTACAGCAACATTAACACGTTCAACGTCTTTGAATGTTTCTTGCAATGGGACATAATAACGTACAGTGCTGTTGTAGACATACGCCATTGCACGAAGGGACGACATAACATTGCAATGGCGTACGTCAATAACAGCACAGTACGTTACTAAAACTTTTATTTTTCAATGTTTTCAATATTGATTTCATTGTATTACCGTTCGGAGTTTTTACGCTCACCTACGTCCAATGTCAACACACTGCCAATTATTTTATTTATATCCATGGTACGTTTCTTTTATTTACTGCACCAACAGTAATACTATTCTTTTAAAGTTTTCAGTTTTATTTATAGCCTATTTTTATGTTAACAATCCTGTTTGGGGTTATTATACTCGCCAATATTTTTATTTACTGTAGTACTAAGACACATTTATATTAATTATGATACCAACAGTAATACTTCCTTTACACTTGTGAGTTTTATTTTTAAATTAACATAACCGTTGGGGGCTATCAATGTAAACGGGGCTACTGCGCTCGCCTAAATCCAGTGTTTATACACTAGCAAAGTTTTAATTTAGTTCCAAAGTAATATTACTTTAATTTTTACAACATATAGGGGCTAGAGAGAAAAAGCGATTTGTGCAAGAAAAATGTATGTATATTTTGCGGAGGTAAATACGAGTGGAATTGTCCAACAAAATTGGCATTTGTTACAAATTGTCAATTTTGATATAATCGTTTGTGGTCAAGACACTCAACAGTGTTTTACTGTGTGTATCTATGGGTTTTGAATAGCTTATTAAATGCTTATTCCATTTAATATAGTTTTAAATAAACGTTGGACATATATTATAAAGTTAATAAATTAAAAGTGAGCGAAATCGTCCCGCTCTATCTTATGCGATATTTGATTGATACATAGGAATGATTATATCTTAATCGTTAAAATGTTTCTCGTGTACATGTTTTATGCTTGTCGATTATTTTTTTCTACAACATATTTTTATTATATTAATTACATTTTGCATTAGTTTTCGAAAACACGTTTCCAAACACGTGACACTCAAGGGCCTACACGAATCCCTTAAATAAAGTCTGTACTGTTACTTTGATATACATATGCTATAATTAGATTTAAATATCATTTGGCTAAACACGACAGTAATTGCAGTTCTGCACAGACAAGGAGCACCAATATAAATTGGAACTATAAATAAGTATATGACTACATTTTTTCAGGAATTATCTGTATGCTTTATGTCTGTTGACTACAGCTTACTGGATTTTCTTCTTTAATTTTTTTTTATTGTGGGTTTTCCTGAAATACGGCAACATTCGTCCACAATGTCTTGTGTCAATAAAAACGGTTATATTTATAATGCAAACCCACTGCAAGAATCGTTCAAAGACTACATAAACTGGAGTGCTGAGAGTCATAGTGCTATCAGTCAGGCGCGGTAGATTCGTCAAACAAAAATAATTGTAAGCCACAGATAAAATGCAGTATACCCTTGCAGTATTCACACGTTCTGAAGAAATCTAGTTAGTAGTCAAGTACGTTTTATTACTTACATTGAAACCAACAATGTTTTCAAGCAGTCGTGATTGACACCACTATGAATATCGGAACCTCAATTACATTTAAAATTTTATTTTAAGAACTTTTGGTATGCTATGGTTGTATATTAATTTTCTTAACGCAATACAGACAAAAAAAAACTAATCAGTGGTCACCATACAATGGCAACGTAAATTATGAAATGTTTACTTATGCTGATGGCAGTCCTCCGTCTTATTTAGAATTCTTGTTTAATATTCCTTTTGGTATTCAGAGAAACAAACTGACACACACATATGTATATCATAGAAACTTCGGGGTGGGATTACTTAAGAAAAGTGAAGTGCGCAAAATAGTCTCACAAAAACATTATGGGATAAAATATCCTTGGAAATGATGATTTTATTCCTTATCTTAGCAAATATATTGACATTTCTTAAAAATAAATAGCGTTGTTTCGCAAACTGTTTTAAGCGAACTAAACCATCTTCTTGTGAAGGAATTATTGCGTAAACGTATATCCTACACTAAAAAACACGGGTTATCACCCTCTTATTACAACTATTCTTAACCATAAGTTATTATGATGTTTGTTTGTTGTCTTTTTGAAGGTGAGGTCTGAATAAACAAGAAAGTGATATAACCAACATTCTCAGTTCAACAAAAAAAAAAAAACTACACACAAAGGTATATGTGACCACGGCTACCCACATCATGGACTGGAAAAGGAGGGTCGGGGTTGGAAAATGGGGTAAATTACCCCAGGCTCTGAGTTGCAAGGAGCCCCCAAATCAAAATTTCAAAATATATTTTATATTGTTCTTTTTAAAGCTCATCCCCCCAAAACAAGGTTTCCCCAGGCTTCCAAAATTCGCTGGGTGGCCCTGTATGTGAGAACAATGCAGTAGACTACATTCAGTAGGGAATTACTCACAGAACTTTCATACAGTGCATGCGTCTTGCACTCGGGGAATATAACCTGTACCCCTATTATTTAAAACGAAATCAACAAATTCAAGTTCTTTATAAACCTCAAAAAAGTTAATATCAAAGCCACTGCACTTTCACACACCTATGTCCAGTACGAACATTAATGCTTGCCACGTGCCAGGTGTGAATTTCGGTAAAGGCGACAGGAAATTGGTTGCCTGCTGTGATTTAACCATTTATTACAGAATTTTTTTTTTCCTAACCTACCATAACTACTAAGTTATGTGTGAGGCCCGGGGAAGGAGCGGGACTAAGTGCGTCTCAGGGCTGAGCCCCATACGCCTACAAGAGGGAAGTTTCATGCAGAGGAGGCATGCATCGCGGCAGAGAGGGATTGGGTAGACATGGCCGCAATTGGGGCCATGTCTACCTCCCTAAGTGTACCTATAGCTAGGCCATAATCTAAGA
>PNEQ01070125.1:0-40044 GCA_003012365.1 Medauroidea extradentata | reverse complement strand
GCCACGTAGAATTGTATGCATCAAAATATGTCCTGTGGGCTTAGTACTGTCTTTCTAAGTTGTCGTATCATTGTTATTGTTGTACCCTGTTGTCGTATCTCATATTGAGACCCCAGTGTTAAAATGTATGTCATCAAATTATTATTGACATCTGACCCTGATTGTGGACCATGTACCAAAGCTAATGTTGTATTCATCAAGCTGTGACAAGTATTGTAACTTGTGTTAATGAATATAAACACCCCATTGAAATGAATTACCTTGTTTTCTCCTTTCATGAGATTAACCTGTGTACCAACCATTATACCTAATACAAGGCGAGTGATATATGTCTTGCCCTTTTTTATGTAAAAGATGACGCCCTGTGCTAGCGAGTAGAGTTTGTCCTTGTTGGCTCACTCAGTAGTCACTCGCTGAGTCGAGGATAACTCTATTACCAACTACTCTAGAAGAACCACACCAATGTCTCATGCTCTCTACCTCAAAGGTCTTCTAGATACACACACTGCTCGCATTCAGCAATCTTGCTTGCAACCCAGCACCTCTAGCACAGTGGGATTAGCGTCAAACTGTCTTTAATATCAGTTAATTACAAAGTAGTACGTTATTTTAAGGAAATATAGGTTTATTTTAACAGGTAAGTACGTATGTGTTGGTTACAGTGATACCCAACAAGTATGGGTGCAACTATTCGCTAAGTCAAAACGGGCCAAAAACTTCGCAGCGTCATGTAAGTATGGCTGTCAATCGCTGGACCGCCTTAGCGGTGTTTCGTCTGTGTGGGCACGCGGCAAGAGTGCACGCGCCGGCAGTCAATATGATTACACTGCCGGCCGCTGCAAACCAATGGAAACAGTTTGACGAGTGCAGCAGTTTATTTATTTATTTTAGCATGCATGCTGTGATGAAATTCTGTGTGCCCTTTCCCGAGACATATGAACATCAGTTTGGAAGGGTGAATGTAATTGTTCACTTGTCCGTGGGGCAGTGTTATTTGCCGGAAAAAATAAGCGACGTCAACATTGGTAGTTGTTTTATTTTCGTGTACAAGTAGTGAACTGTGTTTAGCGGCGGCAGGAAGATAAGTTCGAAGCCAATTAGTAGTAACAGAAGTACGCGCACGTGTGTGCATTGACTTGAGCAAGGTCACAAGTTTGTGATTTTATTCCGGCAGTGTGCCGACAGAAAACATATCTGACCTACGTGAGCGCTACGAAATCTAGATGGATAGTTCGTTGAAAAGCAATGCTAAAACTAGACATGTTCGTTTTCACACACGGCCTACCACCCGTGATTTTTTTTTACTTTTTATTTTTCTTTCTTCCCCTTCAGCTGTCCAAACAGACTCGTTCCAAGACAACCAAAAAAGTGACTTACTCATGTTCCCACGCTATTCCTGACGGTGTGTACGATACTTTAACAATACAACGGTCAACCCACAAGGATTTATTGCTTCTTGCTCAAGTTTATGGGACATTTAGTGTGTTAAATTATAATTTATAATTACTGTACAATAAAGTTTGAAACTGCCATTAAACTAAAAGATAAAAACATGTACGGCTGACTGTGTGAACATGAAGGTGAATTAGAACAGCAAATGTACTGAAACAGGATGTATCCTCTCATCTGCCGTCCTAGCTGCTTATCTAAAAAATCTGAAGGTCTACAAAGTCAAATATGAGCTGTAGCAAGCTGAGCAGAGATAAGCACGAGTAGTTGTGTGGGTGCGTGTGTGAAGGAAAGAGACAGCGCTATCGTATCTCCCAGAGGCATTTCTTCTGTATGCGTGGTGTGTGTGTAACTCAGGTATAGCACAGCCGGCGGCAATTATTCTTGGTGATGAAACAGCGTATGTCCGCCGTTATTCAGTCAGAATACGCAGTTCTTGTTCCAAATAGCCGTGTCGTGATCTGAGCTGAGCGGAAGCTATTTGGGAGCGCCTCGAGTTGCGTCGCTGAGGATCTACGCGCTCTCCCGGAAAATTTTTCATTTTCTAGGAAACTTTCCCATATTATCGCAGTTTCTTCACATTTGTAAAAATTCAGAGCCTCTAATTATAGCTGAATTCTAATGAACATACAGTATTTTATATAATCTATCCTGCTCGCGATGTTAGTAGCCGATGTCGTAGTTGCGGGGCTCGACTGTACGTTTTTTCAAAATCCAGAGTCGTAATCCAAAGTCGTAATCCAAAATCGTAATCAATAATTTAAATCAGAAACGCAAGCTGTATGTGAAACTAAACACGGTTGAAAGCACAATGATTAACTACAGAAACGTAGCCAACGGTCACCTGTGTCGTAACGGGATGGGGGAAATAAAGGATGCAATTCTATTTTTAGAACAACGCGCGCTTGTGTTAGGAGAGGGAAGTGAGGTGTCCAGGCAGAAGCATGACTCACGTGACAGCACCAGCGGGCTAGCTATGTGGGGGAAGGGGTGACGGCGCGAGGGTTGCGTCTAGTTAACAAACATCTACTCACTTCACAAGGTCACGTATATCGCCGCAAGCCTGCTTCACATGGTCACGAATGTCTCGCTGCAAGCCCGCTTCACACGACTCACTTTACATGTTTCTACTCATAAAATTCACATTTTTCATGGAATTTTTTGACGGTTCCTCAAAAAGACTTCGCTATAACCGTGTTTTCACTATTTCCATGTTCGCTCTGACGGGATTCTACTGTAACTTCACTTGAATCTTGTCATTAAAGGCAAACTGTAAACAACCTTTTGCAGAGTCTGCTTTTGCTTGCACAAATCCTAAATAATCCAACCCAAACGCCACTTTACACACAGATCTCTCACTATATCAAATGTGTAGTTCCACGATAAACCAGCTATTTTACAGTAAATAGTGGCCAAACCTTCCACCCATCTGCCAAGAGTAATACCATAGTATAATCTTCATTAAATCTTTTATTTAAATCCTCATTTTCTCAAAGCAAACTGTTACAAAAACTCTGAGTTATTAAACTCCTAGAAGTCCCGGAATCTACTAAGGCTAACTCCCTGTGACCATATTTCTCCACAACAACCTTATTGCTCGTAGAGGCACGTCGGTATTCCTGACGCAATTTATTTACCATATTTACTCGTGTATAGCACACGCTTTTATTCCAAAACAACTGATAAAAATTCAGGGGAGCGTACTATACACTGAAAATAGAAAAAAATGGTCAGATGTTCGTTGAGGGGGGGGGGTGGAGGTGGGGTGAGAAGGTGAAGTTATAGTCATAAACTGACGGTTGTCAACAGTGTGAGGCAGAGAGAGAGAATGTTCTCACGGTCAGGTTCCTCCATCATTACTCCTCTTCCTTTTCTTTTTCTCCCCTTTCCCCTCCTCCCTTGCTCTGTTGTAACCTTCCTGTTAAAACCCTAATTTTTTTTTTGTTTGTCCATATCCACGTTCCTGTTCAAAGTGTTTCTCAGTGTTTACACAATACGAGGGTTAATAACTTGTCTGATGATAGACAGATGTTTACTAGCCTTCACACAGGTACTTTTAAATTGTTGGTTACAAAGGGTCGGCAATTTGATGTGGCGGAAGCAATGTGATAAGTTAATTTTGACGTCTCATGATTAGCTACTGTTCCATGGGGAAAGAAAGAAAGAAAGAAAAAGGGCAGCATTGTCCTCCTTCCCCCTTCCCCATCCCACACCTGGGAAAAATATTTGATAGCTCGTGACCAGCTATCTTTCCATGGGAAAGGAAGGAAGAAATAAGAGCTGTCAGGGCATGTTATCTTAGGGGCAAATGTATCTCAGTGGCAAAGGGTGGAGGGGGGGACATGGCTGGAAGTGGCTGGCACAGCAGAGCAAGAGAGAGGGAATGTTGTTCAGGCACACACGCGCGTGAGGCGAGGGCTGGCAGACAGCAAGCGACCTTGGCAGAGAGACAAGCCCCCCCACCCCTCCTGGCTCTCCACCGCCCTCTCTGCCTTCACACTCTTAACCAGTTTTACCGGCTCGCTCGGCTCATCCTCCCGTATTTTTTTTTACATACTGGCGAGGCACTACAATTTTTTCCCCTATAACTTGTTACAAAAATTGTGGTGCGCACTATACACAAGGGCGCTCTATACACGAGTATATACGGTACTTTCCAGGATGTGGATCCACGCCTTCCCCAGCCCTTTTTATGTTTTCCGGATATAATCTCCGAATATTTCCGCTTTTACAACACCAGAAACACAGACGTTCGTCTCTGTCAGTCAGTGTTTTATGACATTTCCACCCAGTGCCCCCACTCATCACAGTTCACACATCTGACCAATCTTTGTGCGCTGCCACCCTGTTCATGTAAACTTTCAAACCCCTTCTTGTCATTCTGACCCTTCTCATCCTTCACCGCCATAAATCTGGCTTTTCGTGGCTGGTCCTGTTGCCTTCGCTCCCCTTTCATAATTCATCTTTTGTTGTTCTCAGCATTCTACCACCACTGCAAGACAATGTAAATCTCCCAATGTCGTCGGGGAGCCACAAAGCCCGCATTCATGTCTAGTTGATGGTGCAATGTTTTCTAAAATAAAACTAATTCACTCGTCCTCCTTTAAAGATCCCCCTAATGCCCTGTTGTAATCAACAATTGGCTACATAATTCGTGAAGGGTTCACGCGGTCTTTGATATAGATACACATATTTTCTAATACAGTCGTGTTTGATGTTTGACACTCTAGGGACATACCCTACGTAGGACGTCCTGTACAAAACAGTCAACAGTACATCTCGTCTCGTCTGGTAACGTTTCGGCCAATACTTGAGTGTAGGGTCCATAGCACTTTATTGCTAAACCTTTCAGCAGCTCCCTTTCCGACGCCTAATGTAAATTGGCAATTTTATACAACTTTATAATAAAGACCAGCACTTTATGAACGTCTCATTCCTCCAATCCTGGCAGTGGTTTCAATAGTTATTATGTCTATTTACTATTACTTCCTTTTGAACTTGGACGAGCATTATCCGCCATTTCTTGTTCCACATTTTTAAACCAGGCTAAGGCCTTTTGTGTCAATTCTACCCCTGTCTCTTCATAATCAACCTTAATGTTACGTTCACTCAAGTACAAAGCCAAGTCCGTCTGCCCCAGATGGTACAGGAAGTCCGACTGCGCGCCATGGTCCCAAGAGGTTGAAACCTGTTACCTCCACTAATATAAATGTAAAGATGAAATTACGCCCTTCTCACGCATTGTGCAACCACCTACCAAGCAGAGTGGCACAGTTTTGAGCCGATCTAAATGATTCACACTCTGAAAATCACTGGCTTTGTCCTTACACATAGCCAAAACCATGTGTAAAGGAAAATCATACCAAAGCTAGGTAAACTCAAGTCAAGAAACATGATTCTTATAGAAGTCTGTTACTTACAACACCAGGGAATGAGAAGGCGTAAACTTTTTAATTTCATAAACTCAGTATTTAAAAGGCACATTAATCCATACATAAAATTACACAAAAGGCCATAGCAAATTTCACATAAGTACAATGGCTTGGCCATATACAATTCCAGTTTCTTCTTTAAGCTCCTCGTGTTAAATGTTAAATTCTTAAGTCTCATTTACATTTGATCTTAGCATGTAAATTTAAATGGGCACATACAACAGAATAAAAGTACATATTTCACAAAAATCCTCCCAATTTATTCATGTGACAAATTCGCAATAAGGCACCAAAGTTTAAGCGAATCCCAAAATATGATTACGTCGGGATGCTATCATTAAAATTCTCGTTCACATCAGATTCACGCTTGCACCTAACCAATCTCCCATTTAACTGGGAAGACACATTAGCACAAATTTCGGTAATTTCCTAGGCCAGAGGAAGAGACGTCGATAACCGCAGAGCAAGCCGTGATGAGTGACTAAAATTCCTGTGTTTCATATTTGTAACAGTTTACCAAAGTCAAAGGAGGGTAATACTAACACTCGCTGCCTGGTTCCCAATGTCTTCTCGTCACCACTTCATGTGACAGCGAAGTTATAAAATTTCAGTCAGCAGAAATTCAGAGCCCAGAGGAGTACTCTCCTCTAACCTCAATACAATACTTGAATTCCGGTGGCACTTCACTGAACAGCACAATGCTTAAAGGCAGTGAACCAAGGCCCATTATACTAGAAGCTCGGACTGGTGCGACATCGCACCACGGCCCGATTCGCAGCCGACCTCTAAGAGACACGCTCGTCAAGTGACGTGAGCCGCCGGCCCACGCCAGGCCCACCGCCTCTACGCCTCCCCCCTCCTTATCCAGCGGACAGCCGTCGTCGTCACCAGACCACGTGCCGGGCACATGCTCTCGATGGCCAGTCGAGAGGGCGGCCCGACCATCAGGCAGAAAAATCAAAGTAACTGATCCGCGAGAGAGAGAAAGAGGAGAAAAGTTCCGTAACTAAAATCTATCCTGTCAACCCCAGGACGGCTAGAGCACTTACCAGGAGAGCTTCCGGTCCCGTCCTGCTCATCTGAATAAATTTCCATTGACGTGCTGTCTCTTAACAAATAAAATTACAAATAGTTCTTAACAAAACTCTCAGATACAATTGTTGGAATGACCACGAGGCCTACATTATAATTGGCAACTAAATATGAAACAAACATATTGTAGGTTAAAAACAAGTGAAAAATAAATCTGGGGCCTGGGCCACGCTATAATAAACTCCTCCACCTAGTAGGAGCTCTCTCACGTTCACATAACTGTATTCACCCTTATCACTGTTTGCAGAAACACTGTCCTGTTTCCATGTTAAGGAGGCCAAAACAAGGCTGCCTAACTAAATTGCAAACTAATTATGTACAGTAGTTTGAAGTTGCTATAGTTTGTTGTTTCCATGCCAACTGTCCTGTGCACTAGAACAAGGAGTACCGGCAGTATTACGAGATTACAAATACTCCATGCCGCCTGTAAAAGACAGTAATATTTAATTAAATTTTTGCGATTATAGACAGCAAAGCTGTCTCAATATGTAAAATACTAGGTACTTTAATGCAATTTTTGTGTTTTTAACGGTTATTCAATATTACTCAAAAATTATTTTCCAATGGCAGAAATTTTGCGAGGTCATTCTCAGGTATCTGTGTGGTTTCGTAAAGTTGGCGTTATAATAGTTCAACAGGTACTGATCCCCATTGAATTGTATTAAATATGTAAATATCTAACCTTGCTCTATGTAGGTTATTGGGGTACATTGCGTCCTTAATATGTTGAATGTTGCAATGTTTTTTTTAAAGATGTATTGGAACCATGTTATGAAGTTCTCTCGTATAACATTTTATTATATAAGCTACTTTCATTTGGTTCATAAAACTGTTTTAAAATAGGATGTTACTCACTTGTAAGGTATGTATTTCCTTTTAAATATAAGGCACACATTTTTTCTACAACTTGGGAAATGTCATGACACGGTTCTGCTGTAGTTGTTTATATTATAAAATAATACCCAATTATGTTGTTGGTTCATTTTTTTTCCTCTATACAACGAAGTAGAAATTAGTACATAGTGAATATATGTTTGTGTTTCGGTGTTGGTGATTTGTGTGATGCTTCTTAATTATTGTACAATAAATGTTGTATTACCAGTACAGTAGTTGTGGGTGAGTTAGTACACATCAGTAGAGTAGCTGAAAGTAGAGCGCTAGTTATACCAGACCTTGGTACTGTGCTGCAGGACACAAGAGGAAAAGTATTGTGGAGACTGTGGACTTCAAGTTGAAGGCTCAGATGAATGATTTGAATATCCACGTGGCAAACACACAGGGTCATCTGGCCGAGCTGGCAATCTCCGGGCTGGAGGCGACCGTCAAAGTGAAGAAATCTCACACTGAAGTAGATGCCAAACTAACCAAAATCTTTGTTATTGACCCTAAGAAGGCAACCATCCATCATAATGTAAGTTGCCTCTCACTACCTTGAATTAAATTTGTTTTGTTTTAGTTTTTTGGCGCTTATATGGTTTTAATATTAATTTAAGCGTCTGCCAAATTTGCAGTACAGTCAGTCTTCAATTTACGTCATACCACTTTACATCATTTTGGATTAACGTCGCTAATGTTTGAGTACTCCTTTTTTAATTTAAATTGTTGCAGAACGGATTAACAGTGTTAATCCACTGTTGCTCGCCGCAGTGGACTCTGCCGTTGTAGGCTATGGGTGGCTGGTCTGACTCATTTTAAGTTGTTTTAATTTGTGTCACTGTTTTCAGGAACCTAACCTCGACATAAGTGGAGGACGTACTGTATTGCGAATTTTAAATGCTTTAAACACACATTTTAACTTAAATGCCATTATAAATCATAGTTACCATCCCTTTCATATTAGTACAAACAAGAGATATATATTATTTTTAATTTTTGTGGAGCGTGGTTACCCTCTGAAATTAAGAGGAAAGATAGGATTTAAAACAGTATACAGAGAGACATTTTGTGACACATGTCAGCTTGGCCAGCTGAAGAGAACGTAAAGGTAAAATAAATGTAGATGGAAACTGTCTGGGTTCTTCGTAACATCTCCATCCCAACTTCAACTATAACAGCACATAGCATGACAGATATTTTATAGCTGCTTTTTTAAAGGCTTAGTGACTTAAAACAATTATGTATTTATAATATTTATTTACGTGTTTTAAGTAAAACTTTTGTCAAAGTGATGTGAAGTTTGATATATAGAAAGTCGTATTTATCAGGTGTTTTCTGTGTAAAGAATAATGTAGAGGTGTGATAGTAAGTTATATTTTGTGAATATGTTTGCAGATCCTCTCTGTGTTGGGTTCTGAAGCTATGGCTGTGCAAGTTGTGATGTACAACCTGGATGAAGATGACGACAGCAGCTCGGACAAGTTAGACATGTCCATTCGTGTGGACATGGCAGGAATCAGGGTTATATTTCTGAACTGGTTCGTCTCGTCTCTCGTGGTGAGTCATGTACTCTGTATTGCTGTAATGTACAGTGTTACTTGGTTGGTGGACCTGATTGCTATTGGGTGAAATAACGGAGGAGTTTAACATACTGTTCAGTGACTATTTTCCATTGTTAGTATGCATTTTATCAACCATATGTGTTATATGAAACAAGGGACAGGCCACGAGGGTCTTGCTGTATTTTATTTGGAAAAGTTGTAAAGATGTGATGAGCATAGTTGCGACATTGTGTATGCTTCAGAAGGAAAGTGATGGTACATTGCAGTTAGTATGTAGTTGATGTGTTGGTAAATGAGAGTGTACTGGATGGAAGTTTAACTTACACACAGCCAAAGATTTAAGTGTAGTTAAAGCTTAGGTTTTTAAAACCATAACTTATTCCAATTTGGTTTGTTCTGGTGACTTTTAACAACAAACTAGTGCATCCAAAGCCAACCAAAGTTTTCAGTGACAAATCTATAACAACCTTAGTGGAAATATAATCATATGTATGTTTCACCTTCTCCATCAGCATAATCCACAGGCATAGGATGAATGGTGACATAACAAAAGTTACTATTTTGTGTATTTTGTTATTTGCACAATGCTCATTAATGCCTTCGAGTCTGTCCCATAAATTTATAAGCAGTACACAATTTGTGTGGGGTAACACTACTTCCAGCCAAATTTGTGCATCAATGCTCAAGGTATTAAGATCAAGTGTCTCATTCTGTTTTGTGTGGTCACGTGCCAAAATTGGTGGTGTATCGCACGTTTTCAGGTTACAGTAGAACCTCGCTCTAACAATATCACTCTCAGGACCTAAGAAAAAATATAACTTAAAATTTTCTGAAGGTAAAAAAATGTATGTAATATAAAGAAGCTGCAATTTATGGTTATTTTAAAATATTTGTTAATATGCAACTATACCATTCTCAATTCGCCATTGATCAGCTTCAATCGTGAAAGAAAGAAAAAAATGGCAATAAAACTTAGGCCGTATATGCAGCATCGACATATTTGAGGAGTATGCTGCACTGTCGCCTTGTCTGCCTGCTCAACAGCGAAAAAGTTTAAAATGTCCCCCTGGAATAGGCTAAGATAATTGCATTAAAAATTACACAAATATAATGAGTTCGCTGACCAATGCATACTCTAGCCCCTGTCTATTTGTTCATCGTCTTCCGTTTTAGTGAGTAGCAGTAAATAGACAAATGGTTGGGGCTTGAATATACACTGGACAGTGGATTCTAACATGCAGGTCTTTGAATACGCAAAATTTCCCTGTCCCTACGTATTACACAAACCTAATGGTTAGTAATGATCTTAACACTTGGGGTGGCGTGTAGGAGATCATCTTCTGTACAAGATGTTGAACACAGAGATCATTAAAGCATGTGGCTTGTGGTTGTATTTTGTCCATGTTCACACCTTGCATCACCTGTAATGAAGCACCATTTCTTCAAATTGTCCCTTTACTTTCCTATTCCTGAACGTAATCTGTTCAGAGACTTCCACAATACCCAACTTTCATCATGACCTGCTCAGTTTCTGGCATCTCTCCATGGAGGTGAGCGATCTTATCTTCCATAGCTCCAGTCTTGCCTTCTCTGGTGAGACTGTAAGCACGTCAGATGTCCTCAGGAAGTTCTTCTGGTATCTCAGCCATTGTCAAGGAAGATTATATCCATGCAGTAGATGATCATTGTCCTGTTCCACTACAAGTCTGTCATTGTTGGCAGCCACATCCCTACGTACAGAGGGTGTAAAAACAGCATTAAAAACTGATTATAAATGTGCTAGCGAGTCAACAAAAATAAAATAATACGAGGATAAATGCAATAAAGTAAATCACAGAATATTGCGATAAAATTATGCAAAAAACTCGCAGTAGAAATTTATTAAAATTCATTTGACTACAATGACAATACAATGTGAAGAAAATTACATTAAAAAGATATTTAAAATATAATCCTACTGCGAGTCCACAGAGATATAATAATGCTACGAACATTGCAATACAGTAGAGTCTCGTTATAGCGAAATGTCACGGTTCTAGGTTCGAACTTCGCTATAGCTGAATTTGGCCGATTCTGACCCCTAAACCCAAAAATTGCTTTAAAACTGTCTTTAATATTTTTTAATTACAAAGTAGTAGGTTTATTTTAACAGGTAGTATCCGCTGGTTACAGTAATACCCAACAAGTATGGGTGCAACTATTCGCTAAGTCAAAACGGGCCACAATCTCCGCCGCGCCATGTAAGTATGGCTGTCAATCGCTGGACCGCCTCAACGGTGTCTCGCCCGCGCAGGCGTGCTGCAAGAGTGCACGTGCCGGCAGTGTCAACACGATAACACTGCCGGCCGCTGCAGACCAATGTAATCAGTTTGACAAGTGTAGCAATTTATTTATTTATTTTAGCGTGCATGCACTGATGATAATTCTGTGTGCCCTTTCACACTGTGGCAAACGTAGAATAATTTGTGCGCCTGCCCGAGACATATGAGTTAGCTTGGACAGGTGAATGTAATTGTTGACTTGTCCGTTGGGCAGGTAATGCTAGTGTTATTTGCCAGCAAAAATAAGAGACGCCAACCTTGGTAGTTGCTATATTTTCGCGCACTAGTAGTGAACTGTGTTTAGCGGCAGCACGCAGTTAAGTTCGAAGCCAATTAGTAGTAACAGAACTGCACGTGCGCGTTTTAGTGTTGACTTTGAGTAAGGTCACAAGTTTGTGATTTTATTCCGGCAGTGTGTCGACAGAAAACATGTCTGACCTACGTAAGCGCTACCAAATCTAAATGGACAGTTCGTTGAAAAGCCATGCTAAATCTAGATGTGTTTGTTTACACATACAGCCAACCACTCTTGATTTTTTTTACTTTTAATTTTCTTATTTTTCTTTCTTCCCCTTCAGCTGTCCAAACAGACTCGTTCCAAGACTAAAAAAAGTGACTTACTCTTGTTCCCACGCTATTCCTGACTGTGTGTACAGTACTTTTAATGATGCAACAGCCAGCCCGTAAGGATTTATTGCTTCTCGCTCCAGTTTATGGGACGTTTAGTGTGTTAAATTATAATTTATAATTTGTGTACAGTAAATGTTGAAATTGCCATTAAATTAAAAGATAAAAACACGTACGGCCGACTGTGTGAGGAGCATGAAAGTGAATCACAACAGCAAATGCGTCCTCTCATCCGCCGTCCTTGCAGCTTATCTCAAAAAGCCCGGCCATGTCGCCGAGGATCAAGGCGCTCTCCCAGAGAATTTATAATTTTCTAGACTTTCCCATTTTATTGCCGTTCCTTCGCATTTGCGAAAATTCCAGGCCTCTAATTATAGCTGAATTCTAATGAACATACAATATTTTAAATAATCTTTCCTGCTCGCCGCGATGTTAACTATTTCCATTTTATTCCCCCCCCCCCCCCCCTTTTTTTTGGCGGGCATTGAGAATACTGTTGTAGTTGCGGGGCTCGACTGTACATACATCAAAATCCAAAGTCGTAATCCAAAGTCGTAATTCAAAATCGTAATCCAAAATCGTAATTAATAATTAAAATCATAAACGCAAGCTGTATGTGAAACTAAACACGGTTGAAAGCACAATTATTAACTACGGAAACATAGCCAACAGCCACCTGGGTTGAAAAGGAGTGGGGGAAATAAAGGTTGCAATTCTATTTTTAGAACAACGCGCTTGAGTTTGGGGAGGGAAGCGAGGTGTTCAGGCAGAAGCATGACTCACGTGGCAGTGCCAGCAGGCTGGTTTGGAGGGGGGAGGGGTGGCGTTGCGAGGGTTACATCCGGCTAACAAATACCTACTCACTTCACAAGGTCACGTACATCGCCACAAGCCTGCTTCACATGGTCACGAATCTCGCAGCAAGCCTGCTTCACACGACTCACCATGCATGTTTCCACTCATAGAATTCATATTTTTCATGGCATTTTTTTTTGCAATTTTTTGATGGTTCCTCAAAAAGACTTCACTATAACCATATTTTCGCTATTTCCGTGTTCGTTTATGACGGGATTCTACTGTATAAGTATGCAAAAAACTGATAAAAATATGTTTGCAAGATCACAACAGTAAAAAAATGCGAAGATGAATGTATTAAAATCTGGTTAAACAACTAAAGATGTTCACATCTGGTTAAAAACTGTTTTCACAAATAAAGATGTTTACACGGTGCTCATTTTTGCTCGCTAAAATTACGTGGTACTGGAGCAAAAATATTACTTTTGGTGAGGTATGTGTCACTTGGTTTGTTTTACGACTATGGATCCACTTGGTTCTGTAAAACCTTTCTTCACGTTGCTAATGATTTAAACATTTTTTGGGAACAAAGAAATTGTATATGCAGTCTGGTAGGAAGTTTTATTTAATTAATATGTCTGCCTATTATGTTAAATAAACTTTTCATTCCATAATTAATTTATTTTCAAACCAGTGGCAGTTAAACACAAATTTCAATCCAAATACACACTTAAAATTACATTTATTTAACTTTTTTGGTATAGAAATAGGTTGTTCGGGTCTAATGACATCAACTACGTATACTATTGGAATGTAGATTGCTGTTAAATATTGGTTCTACAGTAGTTTATTTTGTTGTATTCTTTTACTATTCTTCCTGAAATAATTATAGATTCTTGTGGATAGTACCATAATTTGAAATTTCTCTTCACAATTTAGCTAGGGTTACCAGCAGATACAGTCACTTAGACTGATTATCACGGGTGGGAGTTAAGGAAATCTTTCTTCTGTGGTTTCATGTACATTCTGGTGCAAAATAACTGCAACTCGGATACTGGTAGCTTCTGGGAACCTCTCTTGTTCTAACAGCTGACCAAAGCTGAACAAGGCCGGGCAAAAGCCGACTGTGAGAGTAACTTCTAGTCCTAACACTACTTGTAGTGCCCATCGCTCGTTCCGGGATACCATTTAGCTCTCTAGTACTGATACCATTTGTCTTTCTGGCATGACTAACAGCCATCCTTGTTGGTACCTCATCACAAGAAGCAGGGTGGAGCTTAGCGCTCGACCCTGCTCTGCCCTTGTAGGGAAGTCGTCCGAAGACTCAGTAGATGTCCAAAGATATCCTACCCCGACGGAGCTACCTATATACATAGTATTAAATCCAACTGTAGTAGTCAAAGAGGGTTCACCTGTCCCCCTGAATGCTTCTGTAGCATATTTTATTGAAATGTGTCACTTATTATTTACATTGCAACACCTAGAGGCTTTCCTACCTTACCCACTATCTATTTACCAATCTGCTGTAATCCGGCCAATATTTCCATCCTGTATGCCTCGTCACCGATCTGGGTGTAAGAAGGGGAAAAGGATCCTTGCTTAGGCTAGTCAAGAAACCCAAAACCAGTGGACAATCTCCATAGTCAGGAACCGCCAGAGGAACGCGAGCTGTCTTTTTTCGCATCTGGGAATCCTGTTGGTCGCCGGGTTTTCCCTGGAATCTCCATTTCCTCCACTTCTACATCCTGGCACTACTCGATACTCACATCATGTCACCCCCTCACCAGCGCTAAAGACCTAGGTGCTGACTAAAATCTCTAGAAGAATACATATTTGCCCTCCATCCACAAGTAGAGTATGGCAGCTCATCTTGGACACGAGCAGAGACAGTCGACCGCAATCTACCAACTGTTGACACTTTTGTCCCATCGTGTGTAGACAAAGTCAATGCTATGATTCCCAGTCAGGCATGGTGAATGTATAATAATTAAACCTTTTGTAGGCACATCCAGGCATAGCAACAGATTTCTCATCTCCTTGCTCTCAGGTGCAAGAGGGGCCAGGGCAAGTTCACCTAGTACGACATTTTGGAACCCTTTCTGGGCGTGTTTACATCGCGGGCACACCCTGCTTTCGTATCCTCCAGAACACAATTGTTGGATCCTCAAGCACCTGGGACCAGATATTTGGGCATTTAATTCCTCTGCTTCATTTTTATATCCTTTATTCTGTGTGATTTCTTCTGAAGCTATTTGTATTGTTGATAATGTTGACCCCTCCATCAAGAACACATCTATCAACTGACAGTTGTATGTGAATTGGAATGCTGGCTCCAATCCCAGGATAAGAATGTGTAACAGTGAATTCAAACAGAACATGGCCTTTATGTTTCATAAGGGTCCCTTGCAGACTGTACACTCTTTAAGCTATATTGAGTATATTGAATGTCTAATGGCTTATGTCTATCTTGTGGTATGGCTCAATTTGTGTGGCAGTGTGGTTTCAACTCCACCTTATTCATGTAAACCCCATGTTCATACTTTTTCTGGATAACCACATGCATATAGACGGTAGATCCTCAATTATTCGCGATAATGCCGGGGGCGAGTGAGTTGGATAATCGAAAATCACGGTTAGTAGAGTCATCCCTTCCTTAATGGTCTTAAACTTTCAGACAGCCGTCCGCTAAAAGTAAGCTCCTTGTTTGTACTCTTGACTGTTGTTTGTTTGTTTTCTGGCATATCAGGATGTGGCGTGTAGCAGTACTAGGAAGTTCAAACTGCATATTTACCAGCTACAGTATATTTGTATATTAATCTTGAAGTATTGCACTATGCTTTATCTGTTTATGTTTATTATTTACATACACTGCAACAAGAGTTTAAATTTCAAAATCTGTAAAGTTTTCTATACTTTCTGAAAGAAGTCTGTTACTTTATTTTCCTGCAATTTGTTTAATTTTCGCGTAATGCTCAGCCTTACTTTTCATAAGTGAGTAAGTTTGAAAACTCTCAGTTTTTATTATGTCGCACACTGTTGTGTTTTCGACTTAAAATTCATATGCAAGTTTTGAAATTGTTTCTCCTCATTGAAATCTTTTATTGTAATATTTTTATTTTACTGCCAATCGTCAGTACCACTCATTTTCTTCTCTGTTCATTTGCTGACATATTAAACTGTTACAGTCAACACAGTTTTGTAAACAACTTCTGAGTGCTCTACAAATTTTGTTCAACATAATGTTAGCAGTTACAATTATTAAAACATTAAAAGCATGTGTCATAACTTAAAAAAAAATTTCTTAATGAATATAAAGCATGGATAATTCGCAAATCAGATAAGAGTCGCTGATAATTGAATTTCTACTGTAATTAGATTTACATGAGTAGACTACTAAACAAATTTTTATAGCCGCTGCTGTTTCTTCAAGACTTGGGCCTCTGTCACACTAGAGGTCTTAAACAGGTTTAGTTAAATACATTCAGCAGCCATGTTTCATCATGTTTAAAACTAAACATGTTTGCGAGGTTACACGACTGAATAGACTAAACTTAATGAGCACTCTAACCTCAATAAACTTGGAAACTGAAATGCACCAAATTTAAGTAGTATCAAATCTATACTCAGCATTCGTGTTTTTTTTTAACTACGTTATTGTTATGAACTGCAATACTGGTGTGTGTGTGTAAAACAAATTTAAATACAGTACTTTGAAGCTAAAAGACAGTGCAAAATGTCACACCAGAAAGCAGCCATATTTGTTACACAGCTCGTTACTCTAAGTAGCCAATATGAGAGCAGCAGAGAAAATATGTCGTTAGGAACTACATATGAGACTAGTTTACATAGGACGAGAAGAGAATGTGATCTGATTTTGTTCTAAGCTCATGTAACCGCTTCATACAGCTGAACATGTTTAGCTTAATTAGTGGTGTATTTAGTTTGACATTGGCCACGAGCATTGTAAAAGTAGATTTCAGAACATTATATAAATTATTATACGTACCTAGGCTGTTTAAGATAAAGTGAGCACTAAAAATGCACATTTGAGAACAATCACCCGTTGTTACTCCATATAATTCAATATTAACTGTGGTGCCTTACTCCTTATTTGTTTGGCAGCATGTTACTGTACAGAATGTAGTTGCACATATTTTGTTAGTTTAATAAAACAAACTGAATCAGAATGTAATGAAATTGACATACTGGTATGTCTGTTTTACGTAATATAGTATGAACTGTTATAAAAATCCAAGCACCTGCCTACCTACCACACTATTCAAACTTTCTTCCCTGAAACATAGAGTGAAGTGTCCTGTTGTTACCAGATTACTGCTATGTTTACTTTCAGCAAGCACCCAGTTTATAATTTCATAGTCAGATGGCGACAGTTAGTTCATAATTTTACCAACAAATAGCTTCAGCTGACTTTGTGGTCAAATATGTATGTACGGATCGGTAATATGTTGTGCTATAAAATACACTATATGGAAATTTTGTCATGCATTTATAAATACTTTAACTGTTTTTTGGATTAAGTAAAACATGTAACAAAACCTATACTCTTTTAGCAATATGCTTTCAATTGGGTCTAATGGTGAATATTATTTCTGTATTGTATTTGAGAATGTATTGGACTGGAGATATGCATAGGGTTACTCCATAATACATAGTACAAGATGTTACGTCTACATTTTGACAACCTAAACATACAATAGACAATATAGTTAACCTTTTATTTATGAACAGGTAATTCTGTCACCTTGAGGTCTTGGACGAGAACATTGAGGGAGTGCAGAGTGAATAAATTATAGATCTGTTACACAGAACGTACAGTATGTTATATTACAAGTTACTTTGCATATATTTATTATATTTTACTGTTAATGATAACTGGTATTTCTTAATTGTGTATGTAATGAGATGACTGTCTTCTAAGCAATATGATGTAGATGTAATCAATGTACAGGCCAATGTCAACAAAAACGTGTGGCAATGTTTGTGTTTTCATGCAGTGAAATGATATCACATTTGTTGAAGTTGGAAATTTAATAGGGCTTTTTTGAGTACTCACTTTAATCTGTAGCACGTTTACGTTAATTGAACTGTAGCATATGGTTACTCAGCTCGTTAGCTGATACTATTTGTGTTTTTACAAAATATTTAGTGGTGTTTGGGTAGGTGCTCGTTATATTTTCTTAAAACTGTTGTAGCCGGTGTTCATGTGAATGATTAGTTTTCCCTTCATGTTTTACATACTAATGTAGTATGTAACTGCAGAATATATAGTTTTGAAGTATTTTAGCTTTGTGTAAAGTATGTTAATTTAAAGTGATGGTGCAGTATATTATCGGAAGACTCGACAAACAACTGTGCTACGTTGAGATGACCTGCACATTGTGGTCAGGTAGTTGAGTGTGGTATTGTGAGATAGTAACGGCTGATTGGGTACAGAGGTGCAGAGTGAGCAATCAATCAGTTGGTTGAAGGTCATTGTTGTTTACAGGTATTCCTGAACACGTTTCAGACAGCCCAGGACATGATCGCAGGAGCAGCTGCCCAGGCAGCGGAAGCCGCCAAGCATAACGTGCGGGACATGTATAGTAAAGCAGTGCGCATGAAGCTAGACATCAAAGTCAAGGTCTGTTAAGCCACGTAGCGTGGATGCTAAGCTGAAACTGAAATTAACAGCTTACTTTCGTTATTTCCTTATTTACTCTTCTCATGGGGATCACAGTTGCTGGTCAGCTTTGGTTTGATGACCTTTGTTTTGGGAGTCTTATAAATGGCAAGGAGCAAGCATTAACAATGTTTGGGAAGTGGTACTTTCTGTATATTTCTCTGTTCACTTTCCTCCTGTTATTTCTTTCTCCTCTCACTTAATATTTATATTTATTATAGATATTTTGTTTGTAATTTCAAATGGGTTAGCCCTCATAATTAATCCTTAGAGCTGAGATGGGTTTAATTTTGTATGTCCTTTCATATGACAGGAACCACTGCTAAACATTCTATGAAAGCAATTTTTTGAATATTTGAATTACAATTATAGATTTACTTATATGTTTACAAATTGTCTTATGATTTTAATTTTAGAAAGTTGTTTATGCTAATTTTAAAGGATTTACATGAACAAAGTCCAAGCTGGAATTAATGCTTTCATAGACAAAACTACTGAAAAAAATTTAGTAGTTTAATTTAATTTTCATCAATTCACAAAAATTCGCAAAATAAACCAAATACAGTAGAACCTTGATTTTACGAGTACCGGATTTTACGAAATAGCGATTTTATGAGGCTATCATCAGGAACCGCCAGAAAGGCTTTATTAAAGAAATAATTTAAAAATGAGAAAAAAATTAAAGAAATTGCATTTTTAACTGTTTATAGCTTACCCTCGATTTTATGGCGTCACATATTAATACAGTGCATGTTCCTGACAGTACTGTTGTAAAATTTGAGGGTTTCGTTAAATCAGGGTCTCGCTATAACTAAAGCCCCGATTTTACGAGATCCTCGATTTTACGACAGTATTTTCGAGAATTATAGACTCTCGTAAAATCGGGGTTCTACTGTACAATCATACTGTATCAAGATTACCAGTATTGTTTCAACTGACATCACTCTCAGAGCACATATTTTATCACCGTACAAGAAAAAAATTTTATGCTGAAAATTTAAAAAACCTCAGACACACTAATTCTCTCCACCTCACGTCATCAAGTTCACATCTGATTACAACTTGCCCAATCACACCAGGGGCAGAAACATGTGTGCTGTTCGCTACGGTTGTGTACAGACATACAGTGGTGTAGCGCGAAGCACAGTGGCTGTCGCTTACATAACTGAGGTATTAGTATGAGAGAGAACATACGGACAACAGTGCACACCAACAACAGTTTGTTGTGAGTGGCAGGAACGGAAGAACAATGGCTTTGTAGCAGTTAATTGTTGAAATAAAGGCCAGAAAACTGATGTAAGTGCCAACACCACAACCGTGGTGTAAAAGACAATTTGTGCAAAGAAGTTGCATCTATTTTGGAGTCTGATTGTACTAAGTAGACTCTATTTGCATTTTTTAATCTTAGAAAATAATTTTTGTTGTAAATACTGATTTATTTGTAATTACTGTATTTAATACTATACTGTCAATATTTGTCACAGTGAAAATGTGTCATTATCATCACTGTGGTGTGTTGTTATGGGAGTTTTTTAGTTTGGAGTTTTGAAACACGTGTTTTTTGTATAATTTTATTTAATAACTGCACTGCTTAGAGCATGGGTGGGGAAACTGCAGCCTGCGAGGTCGATTTGAGTGGCTCGCCACATCTGCTCAGAAAAACATTGGAAATGGCCCGCGAACATTACTGTACTGAAGTGACCGCATTGGTCCACGGAATGTTTCTTATAGTTTTATAAATGTCAGCTTGCATTATTACATTGCAACAAAAGGCGAAAGAATAGTAACATATCATCAATTATAAATGACACACTCTTTGAATAAAAAAGGTCACGCGATCATGTGAAGTCGCGGCGAGTGGTATTATATTTCCTAGGTTCTTTCTTATCTGTACATGTGTCTCTCGCGACTTGGTGGCGACAAGTAGTGTTGTTTTTCACAAACAAAAGTTTATCTTTTAGTAACTCTATACCTCAACGTCCCTGCACACCCGATATGATTCTTCTGCATTTCAACTTATCGGCAATAATAATATTTCTGTCTCATATAATTGTATGAACGGTTTGCTTAATAATGTTAATATTTATTTAAAATTTAAATGTTTCTTTTTGGATTCAGTAAATTTTCGGTATGTATTTTTGCGAAAATTGTCTACATTTGAATTTAACAAAATTATATATATTCATTACTAGCTGGCCGGCTGTGGCTTTACCCGCGTGAATTTATGTCATGTAAACAGTAACTCTGGATAAAATATGTGATGAAGGCATTTGACAGCTAGCGTACTCAATAACAGTGAACTTTTACTTGTCTTAGCTGAGTGTAAAGAGTGTGTGCAATATGCTCGTTTGATGTCATAGTAATTCCCATCGCAAAGTATTGCACTGGATACAAACCTGTGACCCCACCCCTCCCACACCACAAACTTTATACACTGCGTGAGTGAATGTTTAAAGGCATACCGTGATAATTCTTTTATATTCCAAATAGGTTTTATTTATGAGTAGGTTGGCAAAAAGAAACAACTGTTGAATTATTTCTCAGTGATCATTCTCTTTTTTTGTGGAGACTTAACATTTTACTGGTTTTCACATCCTTAATTTTCGAATTTCATAAAATCCTGTGTTTGTTTTGTAGAAATTTATATAAGCTTCATTCTTATCAAAAAATTATCTCTATATCTCAACGGGTATAAGCGGTGCAGATAATTATTTGAAAACACATTTTATTTTTTAACAGCTTTCAAGGATGAATTTTGAAAAATCCTGAAAGTACTTTTTTGATATTTACGTAAGATTTATTTTAAAGCAAAAACCATGTTAATATTTTCACTGGTTTAGGAGATAAGTGGGATTAATTAAAAACACGTTTTATTTTTTGGAGAGCTTCCAAGGACGAATTTCGAAAAATTCTAAAAATACATTTTAGATATTTACTTAAGCATCATTTTAAAGAAAAAATCACCACGTTATCTTAAATGGTTTAGGATAAATCGCGGATTAATAAAAAACACATTTTATTGCTTTTCACCCCTTAACCCTTTAATAGCTACGCTCGAGTTATCACGAGCTGTGTAACTCTGCATGTCATTGCTATGGGCAAGATAACTCGATTTCGCAATTTTTTTTTTTTTTTTTGCTGCGCCTGATGATTGTATTCACGCTCATATTTCATGTTTTAAAAGCAAGTGCTATCTGTTTACATCACTTGAAACTTTGATTAGTTTCTTTTCCTTACAATAGAGAGCATACATAGCTTCTTTCGAACAACATGCACTTTTTTTTTGCTCTCTGTTTTATTTTATTGCGGCTCACGTATTGCCGTGATTGTATGCGAGTGCTATCTGTTTTGCTTGGAACTTCATGTAGCTTCTCTTTCCCACAACAGAGCGCACGTAAAGCTGTTTCTGAACAACACACGTATTTTATTTTTTCCTGCATTTACAGCAAGTGCTTCATGTCACAATCATGACGTCGAAACGGCGTGCAGACGTTTTGCGACCAGAAGAACATATTGACTATTTCAACTCTTTAGATTCTGATGTTTCAATTTTTGAAAGTGAGGAAAAGTGTGTTATAGGTGAATCAAGTGATACTGATGAAAGTGTTGAAAATGTAAATGCGAAAAAAGTGAAGACTTCCTACACCTGGCATAATGGAGTTAAAAAACATTTGGTACATAATTTTGATCCGAGTTTTTCTGGTGTAACAAATAACATTATTACTTCAGAATCAACCGAAATTGAATTTTTTGAGTTATTACTAACAAATGACTGTGCAAATATTGTTGCTTTGGAAACAAATAGGTACCATGAACAAACAATAAACAACACGGAACTTGGCCCTCATTCGCGAGTTACAAAATGGACTGACACAAACTGTAACTGAATTTGTTTTTCTTGCCATCACAATGTTGATCGTTAGAAATAAACATCTTACCATTGCAAAACACTGGTCAACAGATTCAATTATGCATGCCCCAATATTTTCTCAAATAATGCCACGTGACAGATACATTATACATTATACTTCTTAGCATGCTTCATTTTTCTGACAATGAACAGCCAGAAGATGGTGACAAGCTAAGAAAAATTAAGCCTATTGTCGAGGTTGTGAAGGCTTGTTTTGCGAATAATCTCGTACCATTTCAAAACTTGTGCATAGATGAAAGTCTCGTGCTTTTCAAAGGTAGACTATCATTCAAACAGTACATAAAATCCAAACGACACAGTTTTGGAATAAAATTCTTTGTACTGTGTGATGTGGAAACCGGCAATTTACTTGATTTTATAATTTATTGTGAATCTCAAACAAAGGTCGACAGTCCAGAAAATGTTAGTATCTCAGGAGCTGTTGTGCACAAACTTTTGTTACCATACCCTGATAAAGGTCACACACTTTCTGTTGATAACTGGTACACAAGTCCACAGCTATTTTGTTTTTTGCATGCTAAACAGACTAATGCATGCGGTACGGTAAGAAAAACAGAAAGGGAATTCCAGATTTGTCCAAAAAGTTGTCCAAGAGGGAAACTTCGTCAAAGTCCAGATACATAGACAGTACTCAAGTGGCATGACCGATGGGATGTTTACATGCTTACAACAATGCATGACGACAGTGTTTCAAAAACTCGAAAAGACATTACAAGACAGGAAAACAGGTCGAAAAGCCCTCTTGTGTTATAGATTACGATGATAATATGGGAGCAGTTGACAGGAGTGACATGCTGCTTAGTTCTTTGGCCTGCGTGAATAAATCTGTAAAATTGTACAAAAAAGTTTTCTTCCATTTAGTTGACATGATCCTCCTCAGTGTGCATGCTTTGTACATTATAAAAACTGGAAAACACATGTCATTAGCAGAGTTTCAGTTACGTGTGATCTAACCGTTACTTGAGAAGTATCAACATACAAAATCGTCACCTACAATTCGCAGACTCAGCAGCTCTGACACGCCTCTACGTCTTACTCAGAGACATTTTCCCAGCTTTGTCCCGCCAACAGAAAAGAAGATAAACTCTACAAGATATTGTTATGTTTGCAGTGATACCAGAAAAAAAGAAAAGAAGAGACAAGAATCACGCTACATGTGTGAACTGTGCGGAGTTGCAATGTGTGTTGTGCCATGTTTCAACGAATATCACACTCTCAGAAACTATTGACGCAAAAAGTGAACCAGTGAAAATGTGTGTCGTAGAAACATGTAAATGTTCTAAATTTTGCCTCTATTCAAACTGAAACAATTTCTTTGTAAATAATACGGATAAATCAAATGTAATTACATATTCTGTAAATTAGCTCATTTAGCCAAATAGACTCAAATAAGTTAGCACTCAAAAACTATTTATGTATGGTAAAAAGTAGACATGTGTACCATAAATACATGTAAATATTCTAAATTGTGCAACTATGCGTACAGAAATATTTTTTGTAAAACACAGATAAACAATTTTCAGTAAATATGCTTATCCTCAAATAAGCTAGCGCTAAAAAACAACGCAAGAAAGTAACCAGTATGTCACGCGGACGTGTAAATATATCAATTTGTGCATTTGTGACAAGGAATCAATTTTTTTTGTAAATAATACAGATGAATAAAATGTAATTTCAATTTCAGTAAATTTGCTCAGATAGCTTCAAATATCTCAGGACTAAAAAATATTGATGTAAATAAATGAAAAAATTAAAAAGTGTGTCATATGCAATTGTAATTATTTTTAATTGTGCATTTATGCAAACAGAAATAAATTTTGGGAAAATATATCAGATAAATCAAACATAATTACAATTTTGGTAAATTTGCACATGTAGCCAATTATGCCAACACTGGGGGGTATAATATATCAGGAAGTGATGAGTAATTAAAGGGTTCATTTTCAAATTTCGCAAAATCAAAAAATTCTCAAATTTGCATTTCTTTGGGCAATATTATTAAGTTAAAAAAATTATTATAGCTTTCCCAGTTAATGAGATGTCAGGGATTCTTTGAAAATATGCACATTTCAACCCTTTTCACCACCTTAGTTATCAAATTTCGAAAAATACATTTTAGTGGGTGCCTACGGGCCAAGAAGAAGCTTTACTCAAAATTTCATAGTTCTAGGTCCAGCGGTTTGTGCTGTGGGTTGATGAGTGAGTGAGTGTGTCAGGACACTTCATTTTATATATTAAGATTAAAGCTTGTAGAGTGAGAATGACAGAGATACCAAGCTAAATTTACACTTTCCAGGAAAAATGGTTATACTTTAGTGCAAAACCAGCTTATAAAGATGATATTTCAAAATTTGCTGCTGTATTTGGTTGCAACCAATGAAATAGACTATTGCCGAATGGCTGCATACATTTTTAAATTTAATGTTTCTTTCACTTAGTAACAAAGTTATTTCTTAATACATTTGTATAAAATTGGTTTGGAATCTAAAATGTTCAGGTTTATAGTTAACTGCAAATATTACAAGTTTGGAATGTTCTGTTCATTATGAAAAACGTAATATTTTTAATTTATTCCTGTAATGGCCGTAGGGCGGCACCACTGACGGGCAACGCTGGTAGTTTGCGTGCGAAGCCATTACCAGTCATTCGCAAGATAGAGTGAAAGGCGGACGTACTGGAGTTGTGTGCCATTAGTTGGCCATAACATGTTTCTTTCACTATACAGGATGTTACAAAAAGGTACGGCCAAACTTTCAGGAAACATTCCACATACACAAAGAAAGAAAATATGTCATGTGGACACATGTCCGGAAACGCTTAGTTACTATGGTAGAGCTCAATTCCTTACATCTCGTTAAATGTCATCGTAAATAACACTTCGTACAGAAAATGTCCTAAATACCCAATGGATTGGTTCTTTACAATGTACTTTACTTCCTAGGTTCACCGCCAGGTGGGCCAGTGGCGGAAGGTAATCTGGACTACATTGTTTGTATTGACACGTCACGCATTGCTGTACAGTCGTAGCATTAAGCACATTGCATCGCTCGCTTAGTGTACACCACGTACGTGTTTACAAGCAGTGCAATGTTTACAAATGCGGAGTTGGCAGATGCCCATTTGATGTACGGATTAGCACAGGGTAATAGCCGTGGCGCAGTACGTTTGTATCGAGACAGATTTCCATAGCGAAGGTGCCCCGACAGGAAGGTGTATGAAGCAATTGATCTGCATCTTATGGACCATGGAACATTCCAGCCTATTACTCGCGACTGGGGACGACCTAGAACGATGAGGACACCTGCAGTGGAAGAGGCCATTCTTCGTGCTGTGGACGACAACCCTACTGTCAGCATCAGAGAAGTTGCTGCTACACAAGATAACGTTGACCACATAACTGCATGGAGAGTGCTACGTGAGAACCTGCTATTTCCCTACCAAGTGCAGCGTGTGCAGGCACTAATGGCAGATGATTGACCTCAACGTGTACACTTTTGTGAATGGTTCTGTACCGGGATCTGGTGGCTGGGTGGTGTTGTTGCTGCTTGTTGAAAACTCAAAGCTGCTGGAAGTGTTCGTTGCTGGGGACGGTGGCGGAAGTTTGTGTCTGAGTTATACTTGCCCGAATGCTCAGTAGAAAGGTTACTTGGTCGCTTAGTTAATATCAAACTGCAACTTAAGTAGTGCTGACGATATTTCCAGGAAATAATTTGAGTGAAGTGGGAAATGCTCGCTAATAAAAATTGAAATACCAGCTCATCTGCACGTATTTATATTTTCCAGCAAAGCGTTTGCTTACAACACGATTTGCCGCAAGATACAGTTCCTTTTATAATCCTAGGCTCCTGGCTTCAGGACAACGAGAACAACGAACTTAAGTTTTTTTATAGACAGAAGGCAACAAAAGAATATACATACTTTTCTTCAGACAGTTGGGCTACACACTGCCGCAAGTTTGCCACGAAATAGCTTGCTTGCTGTAATTCAACTCGTTTCTGGACTGCTACTCAACTAACAGCACAAAAGTCATCACAACATACAAGTGATCTGACTACATAATGAATACTGTAAAGGCAAAGCTTTCACACATTACTAGTTGCTTCCTTGTCTTTCTAACTTACTACAGAGGTTTCATTGATTCTTGTACGTATACTAACGAAGACAATAAAGTAAATGCCAACACTGGCAGTCTATCTAGTTCCTAGCGCCTCTTTTGTTTTCCTACGCAGCACCATTTCTTAACCGCGCCTTCACACCTTCCGCCCTCTCCAGCCATCTTTTCAAAACTCCTGTCTAGTTCAACACGTCCGTTCCCGACTGACGACACAACAAGACTTCCCGTACGCTGTTGAAGCCACACTGCGGAGTGATACACAATGATACAACTTCTTTTAAATAACAGTCAGTTAAGAATTTATAACGAAGGAAAATTATGTAACATACTTACAGACAAATTTTCACAACTTTCTATCACACAGTAACAGCTATGCTAAATATTCATTATTGTATTAATTGGAGATATGCTGCATCATCAAACTGTCGCGGATCACCACCTTGTCGGAGTTTTGTTGCGTCAGGCACTACCACCCAAGACGATGGCCTAACGACCTGCTGCTCTAGCTGCATTCCAACATGTCTCTGTACGTGCCTCCAGGCATCTGAACTCTGACCTGCCTGCCAGATAAATCCCATCCCAGCTGAGGCTAGCTTACAGCCTTCTTGAAATTTTCAAAATACAAACAAGGGAAAATATAAGAAAAAGTCACTTAAAAATGTTGTTCAAAATTAAATTGTCTTTAAAATGAATCCAAAAACAATATAAATCAGATAAAATTGACCCGTAAAATTTACTACTTCTATCTTGCCTTAGTAGTTAAATTTTAAATTTTGAATAAACTTTTATTGTTAATTTCTCTTCCGGCATCCCCAATTGAAATGTTGGATCCCGCTGTATACAACCTTATACTTGGTTAAGTTGGCCTTATTAAATTGTTATCTACAACAAAAAAATATGAAGAGAGAGAGATATAAAACTGAAATTACTGTATGATAAGAAACCAAGTATGGGCTACATGCCAATGCACGTCCCAGTACATTCAACAATGTATCGATCCTCATTTTAGTGCCAATGTGCTATTTACGGATGAGGTTTCATTTCAAAGAGATCAGATTGTAAATTTTCTCAGTCAACAAGTTTGGGCTTACGAGAATCCAAACGCGGTTGTGGAATCACGTCATCAACACAGATTTTCTGCGAACGTTTGTGCCGGTATTGTTGGTGACGTCTTGATTGGGCCTCGTGTACTTCCACCTAGGCTCAACGGAGCACGTTATCATGATTTTGTACTGAATACTCTACCTGTGCTGCTAGAACATGTGCTTTTACACATATGACTCAACATGTACTTCATGCACGATGGCGCCAATGCACATTTCAGTCGCATTGTTCGTACACTGCTCACTAACAGATTTGGTTACCAATGGATGGGTAGAGGTGAACCAATTCCTTGGGCGCCATGCTATCCCGACCTCAACCTTCTGGACTTTTATTTATGGTAACATTTGAAAGATCTTGTCTACGCAACCCCGGTACCAGCTGTAGAGAGTCTTCGCGCCCGTATCGTGGGAGGCTGTGATACAATACGCCATACTCCAGGGATACATCAGCGCATCAGGGATTCCATGCGGCAGAGGGTAGATGCATGTATCCTTGCTCAAGGAAGTCATTTTGAACATTTCATTTAAGAACGTGTGTTACGTAATGCTGTCTGTTTCTGTGTGCTCCCAGTCCATCATTTCATGTGAGTTGAAGAGACGCAATGCAGTCACGATTACCTTCCGTCACGTCACCCACCTGGCGGTGATCCTAGGAAGTAACGTACATTCTAACGAAACATTCCATTGGGTATTTGGAACAGTGTTTGTACAAAATGTTTTTTACTGTGACATTTAACGACATGTAAGGAATTGAGCTCTACCATGGTAATTAAGCATTCCTGAAGATGACGATCACAAACTTTCGAAGACAAGTGGGAAAGCCTCAATTATACACATAATGTATGTATTAATCACGTTTATGATGGCACAGTAACTATAGCTGCATTTAATCTCATTATAGACTTATTTAGTGTACATAAACTATCAAATTTTAAATTACTTTTGAGTAATATCCATTTATTGGTTTAAAAATATTGATTCCTGCTTATAACATTTTCCTGCATTTAACACTTTTTTTCACAGGTCCCTTGAAAAGTGTTATAACAGGGTTCTACTGTAAATCCCAAAATTTCTGAGAGTTCTGCCGTTTTATACCTCGTGCTACGTTGTAAGAACTCACGCCTTCGATTTTTTAATGTAACACTGAGATAGTGGACGTGTGGCAGTAATACAAGGGACGTGCCACATTTTTGTCTGCCCAACGTGTGACGCGCGACATCTTTTCGTCACCCATCGTGCAGCTTTGACGTGCCACACTACTGGCTTTTGAACTGGAAACAACTGAAGCCAAGCAGGTTTGCATGTATCTGTAGCAATTAATCTCATTGTTGAAATTCACATTCAAAATGGAAACCCAAGTGTTTGGAAAGAAGCACCAGTTGTTAAGTACCTGAAATGAAACAACCGTGCTTCGACACAGTTTCAAAATGTATGCTATTTAATATCTTACATTAATCTTGTAACAAAATATTTTAGCTTTTACTACTCTCACTTCTCATTGACTATATAATTAAGAACATTCAAACTTTATTTGCCTCTGTGGAACACAGATTATAATGCTTCTAGATAAATTATATCAAGTTTGTATAAATCAGCTTTATAAAACTGCAAATTGATTAATTTATTCAATTGACCGTCATATGAAAATCCTTGCAACATAATTACTTAAAATTATTTTTCCCTTCATTCTTTGAAGCTGGCGAATTATATAAAAATGCAAGAATTTGAAGGAGAGATTTAGAAAGGAGCCAAGAAAAACACGTGACAAGAATTTAGATTCCGAAGGGATTACCCAACATGAAAGTGATTGGCCATTTTTTCCCATTTTGAATTTTTAAGGGATTAGGTGACTCTAGCACAAATAAGCGGTAATTTGCAAGATATGAATGCTTGTGAAACCCACAGCAAACCAGAAAATAGCAAGGACAGAAAACATGGTCCACAAGACCTGTTTATAAGTGAATAAGAAACAGACGTACGCCCAGCTCTCTACATCCACACCAGTACTGACACCAGACACTCACACATGCAGCTCTTCGTGAAAGTAAGATGCGTAGGCAATTCACAGGAAGTGGCAACACAGAAGATTTTGGAGATAGAGGAAAAAAACTGAAGTACCTGATGAAACAAAAAGATTAATAGAAAATGACGACTATCATTGCTTTATGAGTTTTATTCCCTGTATGAAGAAATTAAAATTGCAGCAAAAAGTAAATGTGTGAATAAGAATCCAAAATGTGGTTATCAAAGAGTTAAACAAACTAGAAAGTGCATAAACGAATCAAGGTTGTTTCACAGGATACTTGTATGGAGAAGAATGGTATACACTAATACTACCAATTGGCAATTTGAGTACAAATCTTCTGTATTGAGTTCATGGTTCACCTTATTGCTTAGTCAAGTGATATTGTTAACACTTTACCTGTACATGTAGGCTAAGTGTGTATTTTAAAGTAAGTATTAATTTTTTTATTTTAAATATTTTATAGTTTTGGGGTAGTTTCTATAATGTTTGATTTTTTTAATCTCTCTCCGTAGCTGTACGTAATTACAAAATGGAACAATGGTGCCAAATATTTTCAATATACAGTGTACATATGTACTATATCAATTAAACAAAGAAGGTCAAGATCTTTTTCACTGCATTGTTATAACGTATTAAAAAAATTTGTGATACTACAGTAGGTGGAATGTCATTAGGTTATCGTTGCCCACTAGTCTTTCTTCTGTGCATATTGGTCTTCTTAGTTTGTATTGCTTCTGGATAGTGTAAGGCACTTTATCAAATGTATATATTAGTGTTTCCAGAGACATCCTCTTGTATTGGGAAAATCCGTGTTGGTGCCTTTTCAATACCGGATAAAGATGATGGTATCCACCGTCATAACACCTACTTTTGTACTTCACAATTGTATTTTCTATAAGTAATGTACGGCGATGTACCTTAGTCAGCGACATGATAACTCCACTAGCGACAGCAGTGTGATAGGTCTAGAACACCAGCGTGTTGTGCAGCTCAGGTTAGCAGCATTCTGTGTATGTACACGTACTGCTGTGCACCGCTGCACTTTGTGTTGCTGCGCTCCATGCTGTGCTGCTGTATGTCTGTACACACCCTAACCTGCAGGTGGCAGAAAGACTTTATGAAGTGCTGTAAGCTGGGACAAAACTACTGGTTGAACCTGAACATCGTTACAAAGTGGTGTCGAGCTTTCTGAGCCACTCACTGCCTCACATTTCTTATTATGTGTGTCCATGCTTGTAACAATGGGTGGCCCATGCTAGACACTTTGTAGTAGCAGACATCCATTATGTGGGGTCTACAGCTTGATTATGACGCTGTACGTTTGGAACTTCTGCAGCATTCTTTATGTTTGTGAAAGATTTTACTGAATAAATCCTGTAACTAGCATCAAAATAAGTGGTCCTATACACTGCATTGGTACAGTACCTTATAAAATTTTTCTTTTTTTGTACATTTTTTTTTGTTATCTTTGTCAGCTAACCCAAAAGTTCTTCGTAATACGTATTAATGTATTATTTTGTGGTATTAGATTATGAAGCACAAAATCATTAAGGTCCTTGAAACGGAAGTACGGTTATGTAATATTTTACATTCTATAGATTTTTTAGAAATGTCTGAAGATATGCAATGTTTGCAGAGAGTTTTATGTTTCTATTGAAAGAGGAGTTGTTTGGCGTCTGGTAATTGTTAATGGGAAGCACACATTCCAGGCTCCTGTCGTAATTGTGCCAGCAAACTCGAAGAGTAATGAAGGGATTATGCTGGACTTTGGTGATCTAAAGATCAGCAACAAGTTCCAAACTCTGCCCGTCAAGAACGAAAAGGGCCACCCTGCTGTCGTCGATGAAATGGACATTGGCCTTACCAACCTCAAGTTGGTCACGTAAGTATCTAACAGTTCTCATTTCTTGTGATTAGTTATGTGCATTGGACGTTTGCGTTGAGCTAACGTTACAGAAAGCTATTGGAATGCTTTTGTGTGGTTGAATTGTGAGGCAGTGTACCGTAAACCAGTGGAATGAGTAGAGGAATGTACTGTCACACTGCATGCTGCTGTGGTGCGCACATTGCAGGTCGTGGTTGTGCGTCATGTACGTGCCTGTACTGGGATAGATAGCTGATAGTTTGAACGCGCGTTGCTCTGAAACTTTTTAGGTGTAAAGTAAGAACGTTTTGTAGAATGTGAATACAGTGTGTACTCAATGTGTTGTGCTATGCTCATATTGCAGCTCCAGTTCTTTTTAGTGAGTTTAAACAATACAACATTTGTTTACGTACTGCTAAAGACTTCCGGCCTGCGCCCCTGCATACCAGTAGCCTATCCTCCATGCTTGTTGTCACGTGTGTTGCATACCTCTCTGTACAATGATTATACATCGCCAAGGAGCACGTCACCATGTACAAATTACACAGGTTGCCTATCTGTCAGCATTGCCATAATTCTCCGATTTTGAATTGCTGTTGTTTGGCTAAGTGCACATTTTTTGTTCCTTATGTCATTCTTGTTCTTTATTCACTATAATGGGTTGCCACAAGTGCACAGGTACAAAAATACATGCTTAATAGAGGAGGCGGCTCCATGTTATGTTTCTAGTGTACGGAATGGGATGTTGGTCGCACTTTGTTCCCTGAATACGTATCGTCATGCATCTGAATTAAATGCGGAAGATCAAGTTTCCATCAAAGTGGTTGTTAATTTATCGCCTTTTTTATTTGTTTGTCAACACTAACTTTGCGATGGTTTTACGGCCTTACTATTGACAATAGAGGTGTGGTTGCTGTACTCATTATTATTGATTTAGGTCTAGCTACCTGTACCCACAAGATTTTCTACGATTTACATTACACTCTGTATGTTATATTACATTATGACAGCTTCTGCCTGTAAGGCAAATTATTGATGGTGCAACAATTTGTAAAATAATTTACTTGGGAAAATTGAAGTAATTACAAGATCACCAATGGCAAAACATGAATAATTAGCAAGAACAAAGGGAAGATAAAAATTAAAAATAAACATGTGCCACTCTACCACAATGCACATAAATTCAAACTACTAATTACAATAATCACATTACAGGCAGTAATAATATAGGCAATCGTATTGCAGGTCATTAAACTCACATGATTAATCAAGAGGCATCTTCCTAAGACGTTTCTTAACAAAATTAGCAAAAGTCGAATTCAACTTCTGCTAGATACACTCTAGGTACAAACTCAAATATATATTTACCATTAAAGAAAATTAGCCAGAAACTATACCTGTCAATTTCAATGTACAACGGTTACACTGTATTGCTCCAACAATATAAATAGAAATGATGTTTAAATGACATTAATTACACCACTTTAAATGTACTGAACTTCATTCAGTTAATGAAAGCACTGGCACATGTAAACACAACTTGAATTGTAAAACAGACTAAACAACTTCCAACTCACAGCTGCAAATTTAGCCGCAGCACAAATGATTGATGATTAGAATTCTCAGTTTGTGCCTGTGAGGATCTATGACTTCTGGGAAGGTTTCTACTACATACCTTTTGTCTTCTTCCCCATTTACCATATTTACCTGAAAGTAAGACGTCTTTGAATATAAGGCAACCCCTATATTCTTTCTTGGGTCTAGAAGAAAAAATCTTTTTTTCCCATGAATTGAAAAGGCCAGAAATATTTTAGTAGCATTGAAATATAAATTATGTTACATTCTATTGGTTCAGTAGATGAAACACAATTTCCAACCGTCAGACATGGTAGATTTTCGATTATGTCTATCTGTTAAATATAATGTACTACTTGCATAAACCAAAACCAAATAAACATAATGCACTGGAATGAATACATAATTTGAAATGGCTACTTGTGGGTAAGTAAACATTTATTTTCCACATGTTCTTACAATTTATTACATGAGTACGTGTGTGAAATGCCAAACAAATGCATTTGTAATTAAAACGCACAATTGTAGGCATATGTCTCGAAAATAAGACGACCTCCAGTTTTTGGGAAGTAAATATTAGAGTAAAGCATAGTCTTATATTCAGGTAAATACTGTAACTCATAACAAACGTCCAAAATTGCAGTTACCTTTACAGTCCTTTGTAGCTAACCCAGTAGTCAAGCGGGATTCCAACAGTGCCCTTAAAATAATAATTTGGCGCGCGGTGAAATTCTGAGCATAGCGAAATAAAAGGTACTGTATTCAAACTTCCGTCAGCTACACAAGCCACTTTCCAAACTCAGTCGCAAAACACTCTGCTTTCTCCTGACAACACGTAAATAAACGCTATTCTTCAGCACACTAATGCAGAAAAAAAACTGAGTTAAAACCACGCGCAAAACTGCGGATAACGTTCTGTCCTGTACGGTGTTCCGCCTCTGTAACCTTTGCTCATTTGCACTCTTGAACACAACAAATTCAAACTACTTGGTATATAACCCAAAAGCCAACTCATCTCGAGGTTGTATTTAATTTTTAGTCAGACCAGCACAAGTTTTTCGCTTGCCAAAAATTTCTGTTTCCATTTACTTCAGTGAAAGTGTTTTCCTAGATTATGAATGCTGCTGTGTCGGTACGTGCTTCATTAATTTTTACGATAAACTTCAATTCACTTTAACAGAAAAAATGAACCTACAAGGGAAAAATATGTCAAAATGTACCCCTTCTTGCAAAACAATGATCAACAGCAGAAAACTTGAAAATATAAATAACACTATCGTCATAGAAAGTATGTACAAATATGACACTATAGTGAAGCACTTTACTAGTGCGTATACAGTGGGGTATAGAACATTGACCTCAGAAAATCTACGAACAATAAAACATTTAATTTTCATAGTTTCATTTTTCAAAACGGGGAGTGAAAGTTATGCATTGGAGACTGTTATGCTGTTATTTTTGGTAAATTTTTGTTGAAGAAATTAACATAATTTTGAAATGAAATTAGAGAAGCAGAATGAAATGTGGTACGAAGGAATTACAGTATTGTATACATCAGTAATAAATCTGGGTGTTTGTTATAGAGGGGATATACGTATAATAAACACAACACAGTTAGATAAATGTTGTTAAAAAGAACATTGTACTCATGCCTGTTTGGCGTGATCAAACTTCCATTTTGTTGTAAAGAATATTTAGTTCTGGAGGGAATTTTATTAATAAAGGTTTAACAGAACTTATATTTATTTATTAGTGCCACTTTAACCACCTGTTGCAGTTATTTACTTGAACATTTGAGAATATGAACTGAATTGTTTGGTTCCAAAAGTTTTTTTATTCACAGTGAAAGAATTTAATCAGAATCAAATTTTCTGGTACTTACGTACTTGCGTATCACCGACTAGTACTGAATTTATTTTGTGGAATAATATGTGGTACTTCAATACATACAATATATATAAACTTGTGTATTGTCATAATGTAACATATTTTGTTCTCAGAGTGAAGAATATAAGTGACAACAATGATGCTAAAGAGAAAAGTGCCATTCTTCTGCCAATCACATCAAGGCTCTTGATTCAGCGCAACCTGTCTGCTAGCTGGTACAAAGCCATCCCTGATATAGAAATATCTGGACGACTTCAAACTGTTTCTGTAAGTATAGATAACAGTCGAGTGGTTAAGTGGGTCTGGAACATAAGTTCATGCTAAAATAGTTTTTTTAGAACTCTACAGTCTATAAGGAGAAAACAGTTCTACAGTACTCATTTTGTCATCTTTGTGAGGAAACGTGGTGCCATATTAATACAGTACATACATTCCTTCAGAATGGTATCTCCTGCTAAATAATTAATTTTTATGTCACTAATAGTTGATCAGAATGCATCATTCGTCTGGAATAATGTCTCATAAATGTGGCAAGTGTATTTCCAGACAAAATTATCCTTATGGGTTTCTATAGTAGAACTATTTCCCCCCTTAAATACAGTACATAATTTTTTTATAGTTCCAATTCTTTCCCCTTTGTTAACAGTCAAACTGCAATTGATAATTGCATTCTCTGACTTACACTTAATTTTTCATGAACCGATAATTTAAATCACAACTTACCTACAAATTAAAGTACAATAGACCCCCGATTTTACGAGTACTTGCGGTTCCATTCATCACATTCGTAAAATCATTAGGGGCATTAGGGGCCTATTGTGTCACCCTAGCTGATCATAAAATTTTAAAATTGAATTTTTTCTGCAATGTGCCTCTAGTCTGGCAAAAGTCGATTCCATAGCGTTTAAGGGTGTTCCAAGTGCGATAAAATCAGAATTTTATATTTTTATGAAATATTGTTAGTTTTGCAGACGATACTTGTGAGTACAGTTTACTCTTACGAAACAATTTTAGCTCTCATAGTTTTCTCATAACGGTGCGTCAAAAGTCAAAATTTGCTTGTTACACTGTCATGCAAATAGTGAAAACCAACTGACCTACTTGAACAAAATAATTCACTGTGAACTTACGTCTCATGAGCTATTCAATAAAACATTTAACAACTTACAACGTAATATTTTGAACGTAAAAATATATCACAAAATTACAGGATAAAGCTGCAAAATCAACAATTTTTTAAAAATACAAAAACAGTTCGCAAGATTTTTTAAAAATGTTTTACTACGTAGCCCATAATATGCTATTTCACTGTGAATTATTTCACGTACATAAATCAGTTTGTTTTCACTATTTGCATGGCAGCAGAATACGCAAATTTTGACTTTGACGCACCGTTATGAGAAAACTACGCCTGCCAAAATCATTTTGTAAAAGGAAACTGCACTCAAAAGTATTGTCTACAATACACTATTTCATGCAAATATAAAATTATGACTTTATTGCACTTGAACATCCTTAATGGGAAAATAAGGCTAGTGACAGTTGAAATATAAATTTACATCAACAGACAGATCTCCTCCGATTAAAAAAACACCTTTGTACCACAGATATGACTGACACTAGTCCCAAAAAATTACAAAACCAAACACAATTTTTTTTCTCACGAGCGCTTAGTCTGAATTCCGTAGTGTTTCATAAAAATTAGGTGTGTGGTAGTTAAAATATAAATTTATATCAATAGACAAACCAATTCAGATTAAAATCACACCTCTGAATGGCAGATATGACCGATCCTAGTCCCAAAAAAAGAATATGAAAACCAAATTTCAGAGTGCCTTCTCACAAGTGCATAGTCTGTTTTTAATTTTTTGCAGGAAACCACACAATATATCAATAAAATAATAATTTACATCAATAGAAGTCTTCAGAACAAATAATATTAGTGAAATTGCTATACCCTCCCATATAAATGCACTGGTGCACATGTATTAGGCATGCATAATCTAATGCTAATGCTATGTCCATATGTAAATATTCACCCCAGCAAGAAGGAAAAAGCAGATGTATTTATTAATTTCGCTCACTGTTTTTTATACGGTACTAAAAGACCTATGTACCTCCGCTTCAAATGCCTTGCAGCAAGTTACAATTATTCTTGTTTTATTGAAATTAGGTGTTTAACCAGCACTATACGTATATATCTACGAAAAGATTACACACTTCAAACTATATCACTATAGTTTTAAAAATTTGGCACATTTGTTAGAAATTTCATTTTCAAGTCCCTCAAAATGGCCAAAACTGGCTTTTACAGACAGGATTTGAAAAGTCAAAGGTTTTGAAAATTTTAGTATGTAAAAATACAAGAAACTGCAAAAAAGAACATAACAAATACAAATTTTTCCTGTACTGGGAATCCATTTTATATTTAAATTTCAAAATAAAATTACTAAAAATGTTAAAAACTTTCTTCTAGTAAGTTAAATAAAAAAAGTTTGTGGAGGCCATTGTCGATCTGTGGATGCAAATGAGTTTAGGGATGTACTTAACTCACATTTTTAACAGTAGTCTAAAAAAGGTATTTTCTCCAATCTCTGGAAAACAGAAGTCGTCATTCAAGTTCATAAAAAAGTGACACAAAATGTTATCTAACTACAGGCCCATATCATTTCCTGTGTTCATTTTTAAAAGTGTTCGAAAAAATTGTACATAGACATCACTTTTTTAAGTTTAGAAATTTCATTTCGCCAATACAACATGGATTTATCTCTGATAGGTCTACAACAACATATGTATTCAATTTTGTAAATATCATCTATCAAGATATCCCAGATAGAAAACAAAATAATGCCATAAATTTTGACTTCACAAAATCATTTGATAGATGTTAATACTTGTTTAGTTTAAATGCTGTCTACTATTGGTCAGTTCAACTTATGTCAAATGGTTTGTTAGCTGTCTAAATTAACGTGATTTCAAAATAAGAATTATTAACACTTCCTTGTAATTTTTCATTTATATTCTGGTGTTCCCCAAAGTGGCAATGTATCTCCAGTTCTATGTAATGTTTTCACAATTGCATAACTTATGTCAGTGGTTCCCAAAGTTTTTGGTCTTGCGACCCCATTTTGGGTACAACTGTAAGCCGCTACCCCTTTTTGTGTACAATTTTTAACCGCGACCTCCTCCATTTCAACAAATAATATTTACGCACATATTTGTTGTCTCGGTAAATAGTATTACTTTACATTTTGAGTTCAGTAATTGGTTTAGATCTTCATTTTAAAATGTTTCAGTTTTTTTGAGTATTTTTCTATTTTCTAAACTTATTTTGGAAACTTGTCGCGGCCCCTCTCGAAACAGCCCATGACACCCCAGTTTGGGAAACACTGACTTACGTTATAAGAAATTCAAACATTTTGCTCATTGCTGAAGACCTCAAATTGTACAAAAGAATTTATAATTGAAATTATCAGTGATACTTTCAAGAGTACATGAATGCAGTACACAAGCGGTATTATAATAACAAAATGGTTCTTAATTTCGAAAATGTTCACTGTATTACCTTCACTATGAAAACTACTTATGTACCTATTAAAAAAATATTATACTACAGTAATAACCGTGTAATAAAAAGAGTGACATTTATACGTGATTTAAGAATACAGTAAACCCCCGATCTAACGACATCGGCGATCTAACGACATAATTTCCAGGAACCGTGGAAAAATTAACATTTAAAAAATTTATGAAAGCTAAGCAAAGTGAAATGGATCACAGTAAAACGTTAATTAAAAATAATTATGTGTACATTAAACAATAACATAATGCAGTTATCATAAATTAATAATATGCAGCTGTGAAACAAAAAAAAAAACTTTTAAAATGCTAGAAACTTCAGCTGGTATATAGTTGAAGCTCGCGCCGGGTGCGTAGGCCGCCCGCGCAACACCGACATGTGTGAGACGTGATGACTAACGCTGCCTTCTCTCCTAATGCTCCCCCTCACTTCTCCACGCTCCCTCCTGCCTGAACTTCCCTCTCACACTCCTCCACATGTCCTTATCTCAGCTATGCAGTTCGATATGCGACGTGGCATAGAAACAGTAATTTACAACCTTTTTTGAGGAACCATGAAAAATTCGGGTTAAAAAATCTAAAATTTAAGGAAAATCGTCTGTGTTGCAGTTTCCTTTGCATACCTGCCAACTTTTACGGATTGTTCGTAAAATGTACGGAAAGTACATATGTTTTACTGTTTTACTGAGGACAACATAATAGGTATTACGGATTTCAAGACGTTCGACATTTGTGTGTACATTAATGCCATTATTTACAAATGAATAGCGGACAAATTTGTTTTGCGCATGCGTACCAACATGAAACGTGTTTTACGGTGTTGTTTGGCTTTGCTATTGTGCATAAACACTCGTAAAATTCGTTTTTTTACTGTGAGTTCAGCAGTTGGTCACAGAAACCAATAACAAAATTCGGTGTGTGTTTTGTTCCCGGTTTCCTATTGGCGTATGTTATAGCTAACAGCCAATCCGTGAATTTCTTGCATGGGCTGTTACAAGATGACGATGTGCTTGTTGTTTGGCATTTTAAAACAGGTGTGTTGTTTCTTGTCCAATTTCGCGCTTTTTTGTGTGCTTGGAAGCTGTATTTTTTACTTTGAAACTATGAAACTAAAAATATTTTTCCTCTGTTGTAATGAATATGAAGTATAACTACCGTGTGACGCGACGAAATTTTGAAGTTAGAAAATGCATCGCGCGCGTGTTTATACCGTTGCGAACTTGAAAGAAAAATTATTTGCTCTTATTGTGAAGCGTACGTACAATAATAATATTTTATATGATAACGAACTGTTCATAATTACTACTAGCGTAATTTTTGTGCGGCATTTATTGGTAATTTATGGAAGATGGTATGGAGCACCTAACTTTAACTACTATTTGAGGTTACAGGTCTACGTGGAAATCGCAGAATAAACATGAATTTTCGTAATTAGGTTTTGAAGGCGATGTAGCTAGAGCTAAATATTACCTTACAGTATTTCGTAACTCAAAACACAATCCAGTTTGGTATTGGGCTATTTCATGCCACATAAAATAAACAAAACTAGTTGAGATTTATATCAAACTTTGTGAAACTATTTATATTTGTAACCGTGCTTACTGGTTGTTTAAAGATGCAAGTGTACATTT
>PNEQ01070121.1:38552-57919 GCA_003012365.1 Medauroidea extradentata | reverse complement strand
TTAATTTCTTTCTTCACTATTCTTAATATTTTGTCTCTTAATATAATTAAAAATGGTAATTTTTCAAAACTATTCATACCATTTTATTATTTGAGTAGTTTGACACATGATCAGTGTTGTAGTAAGTAGGGTAGTGTTTAAGAGGGTAATTGCTTTTACAGCCACAATATCCTTTAACCCTATCTAAAAACGCTACACTAAACTATTGGTTTTACAGGTAAAGTTTCTAAATAAATGTTTCTAAAGTGATGAAAATGAGCCGTACGTAAAGAAAATTGTAGTTTACTTACTTTGAAATTTTCCGTTCTTCGTCCAAATTCAAGTACGACTCCCGTGGTTTACGTCTTCGCCATGATGCTTGTTTATGTGAAACTAGCGCTCCTAGCGTAATCAATTGAAAATAGCGCTAATACGTTGCGCAACTGTTCTTTAGTTTAGGCAGCTGAGCAAATTCAGTTGTAGAAAAACCGTCACGCTTGTAACATGGTTTTCGCGACAGTAGCTGTGCGTATTCAGGAAAAATTTGACGGTTTGTAGTACAAATGACCGTTACAAGTAAGAATACTTCGCGGCGTAATAGAAGTGTATGTAGAGTGTGTTTTATGGACGTTTTACAATATGCAACTCTCGTGGAGAGTGTGTATTAGTTAAATTTTGCTAATTGAGACACAGAAACAAATACGTTTTGCATACAACGTGTGTGTGGAGATTTATTGATCAAGGTACTGCGTCGGAAGAGGGACCAATGCATAATTTACTGTTTGTGGCAAAGAATTTGTATCCTCTGTTGAGTACAGTAAGTACTAATCTTTTGCTACAACAATGTATGTTGTTCAGTGTACGTTATTTAAGTTTTCCGGCTTCTATTGCAAACTGAACCATACGTTTTATAATGGGCATTAAAGACGTGTAACATCGGTTCAACATGCATACAACGTGAATTTAATGCGTATGTACTAGTGCATTAGTGCAATACGCTAAAAATACGAATTTACTTCAGTAACTATTTTTGGAGTCTTAAATTTGTGGTAGAATGAGGTTAAACTGTGTGTGTTATTGTGTATAAACCTTTTTTATTCTTCTTCGTAATATTTTGCGTACTTTTAAACGATTTCCATGATCTGTACATCCCTTTACCACTATATAATGTAATGCACATGTATTTATTGCAGGCAGCTATTTATAAGAATTATATTTAACTGAAATTAATTGTATATAGTACATTTCGGCTATTTATTACGGTTATTGTATGTGTATTTACCCTACAATTTCCGTGTTCGTCATAGCCCTCCCCACTATCGCGTCTTTAGAAAATTGGCTTTTCCAGTAGTCGTGCACGTTTTTACTCGTTATATTTACGTGCAGTCAGTCGTAATTAGGGTATTTAATGTAATTAATATCATGCTATTTAACGTATTTCACCCCACAATCTCCCTGATCTTCGTAGCCCTCCCCACTATCGAATTGGTAGAAAGTAAGCATTATTATTAATCGCGACTACTAATTACTGTTATTATTCAACGTAATAAATCGTAATTAGTACATTTCTGCAGTTTTCTTGTTTATTTTCGCATGGGTAGTCACTCTTGATATTTACCAACTTTAAAAGAAATAAATACATTTGTATCAATGCACATGTCCTCACTATTCCCAAATCATTTGAAAAAATTATGAGGTATAGAATGCCTAAAAGTTTCGACACACGTCGTATCAATATTTTACAGTTTCAGTCCTTTCATCAACTTTAAAAACAGCAGGAGCAATAAACTATTGTACTTTACCTTTAATTATACAGGTAAAGCCCGTGCTACATTGACAGTAAAGTAGCTGTATAAAAATAACCGTAACCGCACTGTAAGAAATAAGACAGGTTTCTATCCCTGTTACGGTCTTACGGCGGCTAAGTAGCGGTACGGTGTGTTGTAGCATGCATCTCTCAAATGTGTTTGTTCAATATTTACGGTTATTTCTTACGGCGAATCTAGCACGGCCTTAATCCAATAAATTGATGAAAACATAACAATCTTTCTTAGTCATCGTTGGAGGAAACATTTAACACACCGTTTGCAGTTATAAATAAACCATTTCTCATCACGAAAGCGTTTCTGTTTACACAATATTTCACGATTATTATTTTCCATGGCTTCAAATAATAAAACTTGTACAGCACAATCGCAATTTTCTCCTGTAAAACTCCGTCACGAACGCTAAATGAAGGCGTGTTGCCTTTCGTTTCGTTTCAACCATGGATATCGAAAGCAGTGACGTCAAACGAACACTCGCGAGCACTTCGCATACCAACTTTCGAGAAGTAACGAAAGTTCGAAAATTAACGAAGATTTTTGTCGAAAGGAAACGAAACGAATAACTCAGAATAAGCCCCCAGTCGCAAGACTGAGTAAACTTACCGAACAATGGCAGGTTAGTTAATGTAACCACCTCTATATTTAAATTTGCTTGACGTTACTAGAACTATACTTATTATACCCAAAGTTACCTAAGAAATTGATTTGAATTTACTGGTTCGATTCCGAGGTGCCGCGGCGCCCGATCGGTCAGACCACTCGCCTCCCATCAAGGCGATCCCGGCTCGATCCCCGGCGGGGATTTTCGCATGAGGAAATCGTGACGGACGATGTCGATGTTTTCTCGGGGATCTCCAGTTTCCCCCGCTCCTCCCATTCCGGGGCCTCTTCATAGTAATGCCTCATCTCATATCCTACGGGGCACGCAGTTGCCTACAAAAGCCCAGTCGCAAAGTTTGCAGTTCGGGGTGAGACATACTGGTCCTCGGTATCCTCTCCATACGATATTTATTTATTTCAGTGGTTTCGAAATACTTGCTTGAAGTAAAATTTTATTTTGTCCCAGTGAACTCATTAAATTGGTATTAGTTTAACAATAAAGAAGTAAAAATTGTCAATTAATAATTACGTAATTTTTTATCAAGGATATAAGCTAAAATTCTTTGCAAAAAAAGTATTTTAGCATGAATCGTTCTCGTCATATCATTTGTATCTTAACATGTCATACCAACTTTCGCAAGAGATCCTACACGTAGGAACCCGGAGAATGAGAATTTAAACTTGAACAACGCAAGCAGTTCTCGTAAGACGTAGACAAGGAATTAATTTCCCACAAGGCCAGCAGGCACATCAGATGGATTACCAAGGTCTAGGAAGGGCTGACTGATGTGTGTAGGGCTACACCGCATGCGAGCAATAAATTATGGATGACGTGTGGTTTTTCTGAATAAAGAATGCGAAGGGAATTACGGGCTTTCCTCCGCTCAACAGGACACCCTGGTACTTCATCTTCTGTGCAAGGGGAAACGTAACACCGCTACGTGTGCAAAAGGTAACGCGCCTTTTTTTTTTTTTTTTTTTTTTGTTCTTACCTTCAACCACACTGAAGTTGCTATATCGTTAACTTAAGCCCTACAAACAATTGAAATCTTTAGCATTTGACTTTACGATAGCTTTCAATACATTGCTTCTTATGGAGACGTACACAATGGCGCCGCCAAACGTAAAGTCAAGCAGCCTTGACTTTACGTTTCCGATAAACCGAAAACCTAAAGTCAAAGTCAAGATGGCCGTTTGCAAATAACAGCTGATTAGATTTGTTATAATAATATATATATATGTATGTACATCGTTTTATCCTCCAGTACTAAGGTTTCATGAAAAAATGTAACAGGTTTGGTTTAAATGTATTCGGAAAAACTTGCAAGTAGAATTTGAGAAGTATTTGTATATGAACTGTAAGTTTCGTCGACAGATGGCGTTGCTTTTGTTCTGCAAATTGTTATCATAAATGAAAAATATTTAAATAACTGGGCTTATTTTCGAATATCTACGTGATATGCTTTTATGGCAAATACATGATTTATATAACAACTCTTCCGTTTAAAAAAAAAAGGATTCTAAAATCTTTTTCCAACTGTCGTTACTTTAACTTAACGTTTGTATTGTGTATTGACAAAATACTTAAAGTAACGGAAACCTAAAGTCAAATGTTAAAGTAATCAATTGTGTATAGGCCTTTACTCTCCCGACGTTCATTTTTCAGCATTACTGAATGAGGGCGACAACATGACATGGTTTTACAGCATGTTACACGTTCTAGTTAGGACAAGGTACACGAATTAAAACTGAACAATTTGTGTAAGCTATGTTTTGAAACTCGCTATAAAAACCTAGAAATGGCCAATACCAGGGTACAGCTTTAGCCATCCTTAACGGCTGTTGAAATGTCAAAATTTAGTTTCTGGGCTTTAAGGGTTGTTCATAATTCTGTGACGTCACATTCAAGAAACCGTTATAAAATCACAACAGCAACTGGAAAATTATTTTCCTACGAATTTTTTTTAACATGACTATGACAATTGTAACATTAAAAACTGTGCCAAGCAAGTTTCACAAAATTATTAACAATGAAATAACCTGGCTCAAGTATTCCACTGAGTTATTGGAACTCTGCCAAAAAAATTGTCTAGGATTTACAATTAGTTCACCTTTAATCAGATTTTCACAATATTTAAAATCTTACTACATGAAAACCTCAAAATTAGATTCCATGAAACTTATTTATCGCGTAGTCTACTGATGTCTTTAATTTTAAGATGTGGATTATCTTGGTAATACATCACAGTTTTGAAATTAGGACTGTACAATGTTATAAGAATTGCAATTATCATTATTACCCTAATTAAATATTTTTTTCTAGTTTGCTCCGTTTTTACACTTTTCTCACACATACACTTGTCACATAGTGTAACCAAAATATTAAATATACTGAAGTTATAGAAATAAGTTTTGACCTGTTGAATGCCCTTAAGAGTCCGTGTCACTAATTGCGCAGAATTCTTCCTAATTTATTTCTGTTCAAAATTTAGAAAAGATTTCAATAGGGACACAGCTAATTTCCTTACCTTTTATACGCACAATCAAAATATTAATTAGTAGTTTGAGATAATTAAGGTAAATTATAATTTGAGATAGTAGTTACCTCTCACCATACAACTCCTATTATCAATTTAGTCCTATAGCACGAATCGAATAATAAAATATAATGTTTCTGTAAAGAAACATTGCTGGCAATTCGTTACACCTTTAATTAATTATAAGAAAATGAACAACTTTAGCAAAAATGTGTGACACTGCCTCTTTAAGGGAGAGTTCACCAATAATTTTATGGTATGATACGTGGGAAGATTTGCTTTATAGACATACGTTGCAACTATTTTTCACTTATCTTCCATAGTTTTTGTATACTATCATGCTTAAGTCCAAATTTGTATAATACGATTTTATGCAAGAAAAGAAAACCAATCAATGTACCGTAATGAAAAAATTCACGCTGAAGAACACTACAAGTGTAAAAAAAATACGTTGATTTGTATTTTTTTTTCAATGAATCTTTTTATTTTAAAGTAAATGTTTATTTAATACAAAAAATGTCAGTGCGGTTTGTAAACACGTCTATACGTAGCTTGTGACACTGTTCTACAGTGTGGATTTTTATATTTTGATAAGTAAGTTGGTTTTCCTTAGAGTATAAAACCGTTTTATGCAAATATTGACTTGAATATGCTGTAATACAAACTCTATAAAAGCTAATAAACGTTTCGTTAGAATGAAAAATAGTTACGATATGCTTTTAAAACAAACCATATCGCATACAAGTATAAAAAATTATAAAATAATAAAACTTTTCAGTGACCGCCTCCTAAAGAGTAACAGTTGCGTCGCAGTAATGACTTTTTAGTAAGCCAAAAAGTTTCATTTAACACCCACCTCGGCAAAATGTTAGTTCACATTGTTGTCAAAAATATTACTTTTAGGCGTTTCTTTTTTCACTATACTGATACAACCAATAATTTCAATTTTTTCATATAAAATGTTTGTAACTAATTTATAAAGTTTCGTGTTGAGTTAATGCACTGGCATTTCAAGAGGAAGGAAAAACATCTGGGTAGCCTTCTACAAGTACCGACGGTTGGGTTAGAGCCACAGAACTATTGTCATCTTTATATTAAGGCGTCTTCTATCACGGGCAAGTGTCTAAACTGGAGCACCACGCCGCGAATACGGCTATTCACCTGAGCATCCAACCGCGTACACCGGACGTTCGTAAATGACCATTTTGCGCTCAACCGGTTGAATCGATGTATCTACATGTTCAACCAACCTGGAAATTCGGCGTGGCTGGTGGATGTGCACTGGAATTTCCACAGGTGAATTTTTGAACCCTGTCTAGGAAAATAACGTTTGAAATTACTTAAAAAATTGTGGAACGTGATGTCAAAGAAAGCAAACTTACCATTTCTTTTGCAAGGAAAGTTTTTGTATTTTAAAATATGAACTCCTTAAAAATAGATTATTTAATTTGTACATTTCATATTATAAACAATATTTACTATTACATGTGATACTAAAGTGTTCGGTTTGGATTTCTATCGCGGTATAATATAGGTACATTAGTAGATTCGTCCCATTTCATTCATAACGGAAAATGTTCAAGAAACCGTCAACCTGATATTCGATAATGGCCTCAACCGTAGTACGGTATTTCAACTACTGATGGATCCACAGGTGAATTTCGGAAAACGTGGAAGGACACCAAGATTGGGTGTTGTATCGTGATTTTCCGCCCAAGAATCTTGGCTTTGACTTTACTGCTTTAGTTATACTCCATTCATTGGTCGTCACGTTACACAAGGTAGTTTTTTTTTTCACATTGGCGCAAAAAAAAAATCAAAAATTTTTTTAACGGAATGCTGTGAAAAAATTCAACACTAGAACAGTCATAGGATGCTCAATTGTATTGTTACAAGTTTGAGACTTAAACTTTATTTGTGGGCAATTCCCATGAGTTCTTTTGGGATAGAGGTCTTATAATTCGAAATAAAAGAATTAAATTAAGTACTGGATTTAATAGCTCACAAAGCTACGAAACACACAATACAGTAATCAACTATAACTCTCACAACACAATTAGTTATGCACACAATTACTACTGTGTCACAGACACGTTAATTATCTTTGACAATTAAAGCACAAAAAATGTCTACAATCAATTAATTAAACAGTACAAATCACAATGAAATTCAGTCATATATCCAATCAACAGTCTTTCAAGTAGTGACAGTGTACAACCTTAATAGTCCGCCGTGGTGATGAATCGTCGTGTGCTGCGCAGCACCCCGAGTGCACCGCTGTCTTCACTCTTGAGGTCTTCAGTTCCGACTCCCGTCGCGTACCTCCTTCTTCGCCCGTCAGCCCGCCGCAGCAGTCCTCTTGGTTCGTCCACACTGCTCCGAAGGTAGCTGCCTGCCGCCTCACAGTAGACACTGACGTCACCAAGATGTCTTCACCAGTCTATCTCCACAACCATAGCACCTTCCTCTAGCACGACCAATAGCGAACTCTCCCCCAATGTGCCGATTCTACCCTTTTATACTCCAACCAAACTCCAGGGGTTTCCCGAGTTACATGGGTCTAAACATAGACATTTCATCATGTTTCGAATGTGTTTTCAGTCACGTAGGCCGCTTCGCAGGGCAAAAACGCAGTTGGGACAGGTATCTATGACGTAGTTTCGGCGGGATTCTCACCACGAGAAACCCGGGCTTTGAGTCATGGGCCAGCCCTCAAGGCGTTTCGACACAGGCCCCATCCAGCCTGCCCTCAGAAACACAGCATGCAACAGTATGTTTATATTTTGCGAGATAATGAACCATTCGTTCACAAAAAAAAATTATCTAGTTTTATTTTGGATTATTTTCATGCGACATTCGTGATACTTTTAGCGTAAAAAAAAAGCTGAGGTATTTTGCTACGAAAAAATAATCAAATACAAATCAATATATACATATATATATCTATGTATATGAGTGTGACAAACCTAAGTAGGGGTTCTTAGATATGATAATTATGTTGCGTTAAAAATATGTCTTCAAAATCAATGTAAATCTACCGGGAATGGCCTTAAAAATAACCACGCTCTGTCATTATGTTGTTGGAAAGAGAAAATCAATAAAGCTCAGGATGAACACACAGGCAACGTCGATATACAGGTAACGGTGACGTGTAAACCAGAGTCCATTAGCAACGCATTACCATCTCGTTTGAGGACGTCAGCTAATGCTAATACGTTATAAGTCCCTGTGCTCCAAGGTAGCTCGTTGCATACGAGCCATTGCGATGCGATGTTGCCTGATACTTTTTTTTTGTAATGGCTGATACACCAAGTTCGATGTTTGAACTATAAGTTGAGTTAGCGATGTGTTTTTTTTTTCTGTAGAAACACAGCTCACATGGCCATGTCTGAAATATTATTTTCCCAATAGTTGGCTGCAGGTATGCGAATGTGATTCCGTGTTGGACTTGTATGTTCATACGTTGGTAACTTCAACACTAATACTACTAGGTGATATACGCAAACGAAAAATAAAATGTAGGTAGGTAAGTATTGTATGTACGCATAGGTGATTCAAGAAAAAGTGTGAATTTTTAGGGCCTGATTTTTTCAGATAGTTTCTTTTCACTGTTTGTTTGTTAATTAAGACTTCATAGCGATTTAAAAAATTATTTGTATAATGTGTATATATATATATATATATATATATATATATATATAGAGAGAGAGAGAGAGAGAGAGAGAGAGAGAGAGAGAGAGAAAGAGAGTGAGAGCACCTCAGCGAATCACAAGTTAAATTGAAGATGAAACTGTTACGTTGTACATTTTTCGCGCCCAATATGGCAACACGGCACGAAAAAATCTCCTTCTTGTGTTCGATGTCAGGGTGTTATTTTATGTATGTTACGTCAAGAAAACGTACGGTCATGTTTGGACTGGTCGTAAATGGAACATGATGCGCTCATAACACGATGTTCACAACAATGGTAGTAAGATATCTGTGTAACGTCAGAGGTAACTTAGGCCACTCAGTGACATGTTGCCACATGTGCACGTGAAATGACATCCTACAACATTTTGCTACTTACATTTTTGTCCCCAGTATAGCCCACGGTTCGTGTGGTGGCTTATTACAAAGCTGTTGGTCGCCATATGTATGTTGCATGTGTGCGTATATGTGTGTATGCTCATATATACACACATTTCGCCTGTCTTTAGTTTACGAAATGTATTTATCAGTCCTTGTGTCCCCCTTTCCGTATTTTCCTTAAGCAAATTTTGTGGGTGCGCTCAGAATAGCATGCAGTAACGACCAGTAAATTTGTTCAACTGTGGATTCCAAAAGTGCTCGTGTTGTCGCTGTCCACCTAAACTTCATGATTATTGGCAGAGTTATTATTAATTTGACTGTGTCAATCAGTACACGGATAAATGTGACACAACACGTCTGTGATTTACGGGTTTAACCTCCAGACGCTGGGGTTACGGCATCCAATCACTGACCCCATAGCAGAGATGCAGGTGCGCACGTAAGGCACTGAAACAAAGTGCTGCAAAAATCTTTTCGCGAAAACTACCGGACCCTAGGTATGGCATATCCCACGAACGACAGACCTCACTTCTTTGACAGTTCTATTGATCCGGCTGTTTAAGGTTTGGTGAGCATTACCACTTTGTTTCCAGGGTTTTAATAAGCTACCAAAATGTATTTACAACTATTCTCTTCTTCAGTAAGTTAAATTTTGTTTTCTGAAATGATATTTCCCTAGCCTGTAAAAATATGCACTCGTTCTTGGGGTAGACTGTACGTAAACAGAGTTCCACGTCTCGTCGACTGCGAATTATTTGAAAACTGAACCAACTGCTCAAACCTGCAGAAATGGAGGGACGTGATTAGCACAGCGGCCATAGCACTCGCCTTCCATCAAGGCGATACGGGTACGATTCCCAGCGGGTTGGTCCCCGGACGATATGGGTGAGTGAGGGAGAGATTTTGTTCAGCGCTTAACATCGAGGTCTTTAGCGATGGTGAGGGGTGACATGAGGTGAGTATGAAGCAGCACTGGAATGAAAGGGCGGCGGAAACGGGAGATCCCCGAGAAAACCCGCTCACCAACGGCATCGTCCGGCATGATTCCCACATGCGAAAACCCGGGGACCGACCCCACCTAGAATCGAGCCCGTAACAGTTTTCCCTCGCACCCTCGGCGTAGATGACTGCCGCGGGAAGAAGAAAAGGAACGTACTCATTTGAATGAATTGTTAATTTTTGAGGCGTGAGTTTATTTGGGCCTAGTTATGAAAATTTTTGCTGCACAGCATTAGGCCGGATGGTTAATTAAAGTTAGTACTAATGGAATAACTATAACATTTAACTCTGCAGAAACACACTGAGTACAATATTTCTTAGAAAGGTTTCAGATGCCGTAACAGTACTAACATGGAATTTGCTCATAACGTGAGAAGATTTATAGTTACTTCAGTTATGTAAACGAGTTAAATTTTCAGAAATCATTCTGAAACAAGTAGTACGATAAAAAAAAGACAAAAATCAAGAAGGGCAAATATTCCTCCTACATGATGCGACATAAAATGTGAATAAGAAGAGAGGGGGGATTGCATATAGTCCCTATTCTTGGCAGCAGTAACGAGAGAGAAACGCGAGCTATTTCCCTTTTGAAAGGACGGCTGATTCAAGCGACCGGAATCTCGACCGCTCTTCACCGTGTGATATAGCTAGAGGGACGAGTATTTCGCGTATTAATCTGGCAACAGTCTAGACTTCTCAGACCTATACACACACTGGCCAAAGTCAAAGATCCATTGGCTTCTAACCGTATCACGTGTTACCACCACGACTTGTTTCCTTACTTATAACTGGATTGCAGTCGTCAAAGGTGTGTTGAAACAGGTGTCGTCTAATCACAGAAGGAGCATTCAACCTGACCTAGAATCAATACGCGAAATAATCTTGCGTCTAGATATAGGGCCAGAGACTTCATGTTTTCCAGAGGGGCGTGGATCAGGCGATGCTAGAGGGAGGGGCGCGGTAAACGCAACAGTTGACTACCGCGTCACAATATACTCCCGAGTGGCGCTGCGCGCGCATCCCCGCGTTATTTTTTCAAGAGGCTTTGAAGTGTGTGAGGCCTCGACTGCTTTGTACTCGGGGGCTGCAGACCCTCGGCGAGATGAGGGGAGCATTCGACCGTGGCCAGGTTGCCCGGGGTTAAAGGGGTGTAAACAGCGGCCAGAGGGGAGGTTTCTACCGCGCTGTTCCACGCCCGCGAGCAAAGGGCCCTCGAGCTGGCCGCTTTCGGAAACTGGCGAAAATAGTCCCCAATACGCCTCTCCCCACCCCCCTTTTTTACCCGTCCATGATTTTTTCCTCTTTATTTTTAATACGCCACTGAGTGCTCATCTTCCGGTCAGCTGCTCTCTATGCCTGTGATGACGCAGAGGTGAGAAGGTTTTACGGTCCTTTTAACAACGAGGTCTTAAGGACGTTGGACCCGTAAAATTTCAAATTTTTTTTGTGCCAAACACTGTTCAACTTCTATGAATCAGATAATATGTCATTTTCCCAAATAAACAAATTAGGTTCCATAGTTTTAGCATATTCACCTATCAAAGTCACAAAATGGCAGTTGCGGTGTAGCCAAAATAATAAAATTCATATTGATACTTAATGATGTGAGCTACTTCAAGACACTTTCGTAAACGCAAAGCGATACATTTTTGTATTATTTAAAAATTGATGAAAATGAGTACATTTTTGCATAACTTTGGCTTTTAGCTACTACTGAAATTTTCAAAAATATATTTTATTAAACATATCATAAAATAAATTGATACACTGACTTTCAGTTCTTGTAATTTTCAATTAAAATGATTAGTTAATTCATTTTTTTTTTTTTTTTGGTTTAGGCTACACTGCAGTGGCCATTTCGTGACTTTGATGAGTGATTGGGGCCTATTTTTCTTATTTGGGGAAATGACACGTTATCTGATGTGCAAAAGTTGAACAGCGTTTGGCACAAATTAAAAAAAAAAATGAAATTTTACGGGTCCAACGCCCTTAAGAGCCGACGAGGGTGCAGTGAGGTGAAGTGACAGCACAACATCCATAGTAACAGAGCCGGGATTCGAAACCAAGACCTCTCACACCGTAGACCAGCGCCTAACAGACTACGCTACAGAGACCGGCTCTGTGATAACGGATATGATTAGAAAGATTATTTCTAAATATAGCGTTTAACGTCTAGAAACATTAATCTCGTATTAAGCAAATTTTAAGTAGTCAATTCAGAAGAATTGTCCAGTATGTGTACTGTTGATACTTACTCGTCCAACCCCTCGTTCAATTATATCTGTGAACAAATATGTCATAGGATTGACCGCTGGAATCTGCAGTCTACAACTGGCTGAAGAGAATCGAGAAGTTCGAAACATGTTTAGACAACACATTTCCTATCTCGGAGCAGCCTTCACGGTATGAAATTAGCTTTTAACTAGTCTATCACGCATATTCGTATGCATCGCACGTAGCACATCTCTCCCTAATTGCACTCTCATTGAAAACACTGAACCAAGAGTGGCCTTCAGCTAATACACCCAGCCAAGATGGGGACATTTTTGTACCCAAAACCTACTTAAAGTGCATTGGTGCACTGAAAATAGAAAACATATTTAACTGCAAGTGGTGACTTTTAGATTGGCCACTGTGGTTACGTACTTGGAATTACTTTAACTGATGGCAAAATTGGGTGCAGGCAGTAAGGATCATTACATTCTAGGCGTACCGATGTTAACCCCTCGCATGTAAGTTTTGAAATAAAACCCACGAAGTTGCTGCTATTACAAACAGGAAAATATCGTAATTGGCTCAGATGAACTCTGTCCGTTACCTCTTGCATCTATCTTAGTTTTTTTTATTAGTTCTTCTTATAGAGGAGGTCTTTCAGTTCCACCTTGCGACCTTCATTCGGGAGAATGTATGCAGTATGGCAAACATTTTAGTCGAACAGGAAAGGAAGCGGCCATGGCCTTTACGAGGGATAGTTCCAGAATTCATCAGGGAGAGATTTCGAGGAGCCACAATAAACGAATCAGAATGTGATCTTTGAATGATTTTTTCAATGAAGGTGTATATACGAAACGTCGTACCTGATATTGTCGAAGGGGGTTGACTAATATCGTGTGTAATATACGCTGTGAAATTGTTTCTGTGCCCATTTTTGTCGCTGTGTTAATTTCTGTTGTGCTCGTTGTTTTTGTCCATCACAGTCACCATGTTCATGCACTTTCTATGGTTCTTGTCAGTTTTAACTCTCCTTTTTTTTTAGTTTTTCTGTTTTCCATAACATACCAACTATATTCCTATTTTGAAATTACTTCCATGTGTACTGATTACAGCCATCCATGGCTTTGTTAGTTTGTTTATTCGTTTTTTTTAGCTCATTTTCTTGTGGTTAGTAAGATTTCTATCTATGGGACTATGAGCTGTTACCCTATAATTTTATTTGTGGAATGTTTGAAGTAAATTCTAACGCTTGTTTATAATGTCATGTTTTACGAATCCGAGCGATAGTTTTATACTTAAAGTAGTTAATAAAGCCACTTTTTTTTTTAGCCACATTGAGGGGCTCCTCAAAACCACGTTTCTAATAAGCGTGCTGTATTTTTAAAATGATAAAAAAGTAGTTTCAAGTGTGTGTACTTTTCGTACGTAAACTTATTGCGAATAAGTTCAGTGGCTTTGCGTGGAAAAAAATAAACGTGGCACATTACAACACCGTTCATGCATCACGCACATACGTAATCCTCTTCAGGCAATGATCCATTATTTCTACTGCTTTCATGATAATTATTATTTTATTCCGAAACGAGAGCTGATATAATTGTGTTTATTATGTAGTCTATTCTTATCGACAAAAGTTTTATATATTTGGTTAATTAGTTCATTAATGAGAATTTACTCAATTGCACAATTAGCTGAAACCATTGCGTATTTTAACTTTTTAAAAAAAGTTAACATAGTATAACATTTCTAACGAAAATGTGCAACACTTTTGCGATATTTGCTCACATTTAGGATTTAAAATAATTATCATAAAAGAAGTAGAAATTATTGATTATGTCCTTAAGGTGGGTTCTCCCTCTGCGTGTTGAATTATTTAATTTATGATTTAATTTTTAGCTTTTTTTTTTTTCTGAAGTTCTGAAGAAACGCGTGAAATTTGTGGTTACAGTGGGAATTCTATTTACCTTGTACTGCAGTGCAAGCATCGAAGTTGAACTTTAAAGGTTTATTTAACCCGATCAGCAGAGCAAATTAAGAAATAAAAAAAAAGTTTGACTCATTGCGGAGTAAATAAAGATTAAAAAGCCAGATGCTATGGTTGTACTGTAGCGCAAACAATGGTAAATATAATTCACCTTATAATCGCAAGTTTCACACTTTTCTTCTCAGAATTAAAAGTAAAAAGCGAAAAATAGGATAATTCCCCACGTGGGGAGAGACCTTACCTTAAGGTTGCAAGCACACTTATATGTATGTTTTGTTTAACACAGCACAGAACCAATGCGTAAAGTTAACAGCGAGCTTATACAATACTGCGCGTCTCGTTTCGTCACCAGACGTCACCGAAACGGTGCACTGAATAAATGATCGTGTGTTTGTCAGGCAGCACAGAAGTCCCAGGATTTCGATGCGATGATAAAAGTTATGGGACGCGGAAAATAGAAAAGCGACGGAGCACAACAGAAGGATGGACGGGAATGCAAAGAGAGATAGAGAAAGAGGGAACGCAGAGCCGTGAACGTCCTCAATCGAGCTCTCAACCGGCCAAAATCACGGACTCGAATATACTCGCCATAGAACCCATAACGCTCGTAAAGATCGGCGCATAGAGTATTGGCTTCTCAGACGGCAAATAAAAAAAAAATTAATAAATAACGCATGTGGAGAGTACTCTAGGCAAAGTTAATTGTACTGCATTTTAGGAAGGTAAACGAATTTATTATGGACGAGTTTGGAAAGGGAAAAATTCTGCCGCCAGTTGCGCTGTTGTCGGTAAAGGGGGCTACGAACTTCGCCGAGGTCGGTACCGAAGATACACGAATGTGACTGCAAACCATTGTGTAGGTCCCAACCATATAGGTAGTATATAGTAGAGGAAACATTACGTCACAAATGTGTGTCCAACATGGTCTCGAGAATTTGGTGTCGTTTATTTACGTTTTCTCGGCGTAAAAATGCAGTCGTGTTGTTTGGAACTCATGGCGTACCTTCCGGAATATATATTTAGTCATGTGGTGTCACCAAGATATCGGTTCAAAACCTTATAGTAAGTACGTAGCTAATATTTACTTTTTACTAAAAACAGCTGGGTTAAGGAAAACAGTAACGTGGCAAACATTGTTTACATTTGTCGTTCTGAAATTTATACGCAATTATACTATGCGATAATATGGTAGTTTGCTCTCATTAGTACATAAATTGATAAGGTACCAAAATAACCCAACATAGTTGTGTTTACTAAGCAATTATTATCTTGGTTCTCAATGTTATTTCAAATTTCCCACGCATTTTTCACTAAAGTCACGTGACACATGTTGAACACACAATTTCGTACGCAGCTGTATAAAGGATACTCCCTCTACCCTATATTTAGGCTACTCTAAGGTCCCAACACCACAGAATAAGTAAGAAGTAACAGAAGCGTAATGGTGAGCTTTTTCATTGTTGATACCTTAGAGCATGGATAACTAGAGATAGTTTTCGTGCCTTTGTTGTGAAACCAACATCTAACAATAGGCAAAATATACGAAAACCGCTACAAAATAATTTATGTTGCGGCATCCATTTGTAAAGACCTAGACAAATGAGATTTATAGACTACTGAGTCTTTTACAATCAATACACAACAGATTCATTATTATTCATTCTTTCAATTACTGGAAAACGAAAATGCCATGACAATGTAAACAGAACATGTAAACAAACTCTTAATTTACACGAAAATGAACGAGAATCGATGGATGCTGGTACTATGCGACAGCGAATCATTCTGCATATATTTATTTAAATGTGACTGATATTTAAATACGATATTCTCACCGCTATGTAGTAATAAATAAGAATCTTGTTTCGCTCGGTGCCCATCAAACGGCTGATTAGATCTAGGAATCACTTCACAGCATGGAAAGGGATAGGCAATCAGCTCTCTAGTTGTTATCTATGCTCTAAGGTTGATACCGTACTTTATCTCGGGGCCACGGTCATAGAAGAACAGGTCTAGACACTCGCCTATCTACCAACGTATTTTGCTTGACCCCCTTGTTGTTTGGCTGTAGTTCGTCAAGTTACCAAGAATGTTGTACTTTTTGGCGTTGTAATCCGGGCGGTTGGACTCAAACTCTGCCCACTTTTTTCCATTGTTAACATTATAAAGTAAATAAAGATTTCTGGAGCCATGATTTAAAATTGTGAGCGAAGGAACTATTTCATAAATTGATAAAAAATACGTTTTGATAAATTGTTTATCTTAGTTTGAGAGAAGTGGGCGGAGTTTGAGCTCGACCGCCTGGATTACAGCGCCAAAAAATGTATAGCATTATCGATAACTTTGTAAACTGCAGCCAAACAACAAGGGGGTCAAGTTTCCAGGCGTGTGTTCAGACCTGTTCTTCTACGGCCGTGCTCGGGGCCTACATGAATATAAACAATACCACGTGGATTCGTATGATTGGTTTATACAACCACTTGTAGTGCTTGAAACACTGTAATTAATCTGTATATTAATTAAATATTTAGAAATGGTAAACACGACGAATCGAGCCGAGGCTCAACATAGATAATAACTAACTCTATTAGTAACTCCATAATGGAGATTTTTATTCGTTGTTATTGTAACAGCTCTCGGGACGAACAGGGAAGTAAACAAAATCGTACGAAAACTAAGAAATTGGTTTAAACGACAGCTTATACTTAAATAAACGCTGTATTTTTTAAAACCTTAATTATATATTTATGAATGTTAAATGTGACGTTACTTACGCGTCAACTTCCTCAAAAATATAAAATAGAGCCTAATAAACTTCAGGTTAACCAACCTAATGCGAACTCCGACACCATGACAAAGCAGAGAGAAGACGAGTACGCTAAAAATCACGTCCTGTCGCTTCTGTTACTTCTTTTTGTTCGGTGCCAATACGGTCTTGTAAGACAAACGAAGAACAGTCTCACGAAATACGTTAAACTTTATCCGTGGATTCTCGGTACCGATCTCGGCAAAGTTCGTAGCCTCCTTAAGAGGTTTTCACAATAGTGCGACGTGACGCGCTCAGCGACGAGCGTCAGCCAATCAGAGCCTTGATGCTAGCGACGGCCGTCGGGAACATTACACGAGCGGCTCACATAGGATTTGACGCTCATCGCTGTGACGGGCACGAAGAAGAAGAAAAGTTGTTTACATTTTAATTTTTATGCCAATAAAATTGTATTGAAAATACCGGCATTTGTGCAAGTTAATGTAATCAATTGCGTAAGTTCGTTTAAAAGAAACTAACATATTTGTGTTACTTAGTTTTCTGTAGAAATTTAAAATTGAGCTTTCTGTTTGATATTTATTTATTTAAACAGATTTATATAAACGGATTATCTCGCTGGCGGCAAGCGTCGAACATATCGCGCCGCTGTATTGTGAAACCCGCTTTATTGACAGCAGCGCAATCAGGAGCATAATTTATTCCCTTGTCAAACTAAAAACACTGAGCTTCCCATCCTGTAGTAGAATTAACCTTACTCTAGGACATTATATCACGTTTCGAGGGTAGACTTCCGGCTGGACGCCCTTAGGTGTCTACATCACCGGGAGGATACATTATAATGCTGGAATCACAGAACTGCAACAGGAACGACGTGAATAAAATAACTCGTCAGCAAATCAGCATGGAGACTTCTGTGACGTCAGCACGACATAAAATTAAGGGCGCAATGCGATTTCCGAATGGAAAGTATTTCTAATTTATTCGTGTCGTGGACGCGACGAAGTTGAAAAGGTGATTTTAATTTTGCGTCCGAACGTTGGTGAGTTGGTAGCAAATAGCGTTTTATTTATTTTACGAGAGATTTTAGCTTGTTGTGATAAGCATATCATGTTTTTTAATGCACAAGTGTTTTTTGACTATTTTTAAACATGGGGAATACCACTCGATTTTAAACATATTACTAATAAACAAATAAATACTAAAATGTAAACACATGGCCGACGTACAAGAGGATGGTATATAATTCGTAAGGAACTATTTACATTAATACATAACAATAATATTTTAGTACTTGTTTCTAGGCAACCACTGTACATAATAACGAAAATTCTTAAATAGGCCTTCGCGTTGCGTCTGTTAAAATAAACAAAGGCCCAACAGAATTTTGAAAGTATTAAAAATGTACTGATCTCCTCCCCCTAATTGTTATCGTTAGTTTATGGAGACACCGTGTGAAGCGCTAGTGTAGTATCGTTTTTTTCGTTAGTTCCACGGGTGAAACTACTAGCATAGGTGAAACTACAAGCATGAAAAAAAGCATTTAGTTACTCATCTTTCCGTTAGGTAGATAATCGTTGCTTAAGACTGTCTTCAGCGCGAAAATGCGTAGTAGTAATAACAATAATAATGTTGATAATAAAATATTGATAGTAAAAATATAATAAGCACTATTACGGAGCCATTAAAAAACGTGTATAAAAGATATGTCAGACAAATATATCCGAACAACCGGATAAACGTAACAGTTTGAAATGAGCTGAATTTTGCTACGGACTTCAGCTGCACGGTGAAAACACAGCACACGAACGCTATTCCTACGAATCGAGGCGATGTAGCGGTAAATTCGCATGCCACCTTCGCCCTTATCGGCTCATCGATTTTCATACACAAGCAAACCTCGCACTAGACCCTTACAGAGTCCTTATCGCTAAGCAAACTTGAATCATTTCTCTCGTCTTTGCTCTCCAATCTCGCGGGGCCATTCAGAAAGAAAATGTCGATTATCTCGAAGACTGTATTGAACGTTCTTGCATCATTTCGAGGTTACCGAGCCGTTTATAACGATGCGCAAACCTTTATCTCCTCATCTAGTTCTCCGCAACTTTGGTTTTTGTTTGAATGTAACGTCGTACCTTGTACTTTCCGGTTATGCATAGAATTATCACACATGACGAAATTAACGTAGTACCATTAAATGGACGGTAACATTTACCTCGAAATGGAAAATTTCTTATCCAGTTAGAGAAACATGCGTTATTTAAGGCCATGCTTTGTGAATTGTGACATTGTTTTGACACTTATATGTATGTATGTATGTATGTATGTATGTATGTATGTATGTATGTATATATATATATATATATATATATATATATATATATATATATATA
>PNEQ01070121.1:7899-38452 GCA_003012365.1 Medauroidea extradentata | reverse complement strand
TTCCGCAAAAAGCGCACATCTATAAATGACATGACTGCGCGAAGTCTAGAATTTTTTTCAAAGCACTGTGTTAAAAAAATAATTTTAATTCTTTGCACCAACTTAAAAAGAAAATACCGAACGTGGCATTAATTTTTGGTGCATACGTACGATACAGTACAATAAAATTCTAAATAACTCAAACTTCACTTTCTGGGAACGGAAAACTACACTAGACCTACTTAAAAAAAAGTTACGCAATCTGACAATGTTTTGTGTTTCATGTTTTATTTTAAATTCGTAAAATAAGGCTTGGTATCGTACGTAGATATCTGAGTATTTTCATATGACATTGTTTCTTTATTCATGGACATCCTAGATACTCGTAGGCTAACTACTAATGACAGAAAAAGTTTGTTCTATTTTTAAAACATTATATAAAAAGTACATATGAATAATTTGCACATGCGTTACATGTCCTTACACTCAAGATACTACCCTACGCATACGTACTCGTCTACGTGATATTGTAAGGTTTATTAAATGCAATATTAGAACACCCTAACATACCCTCGTGCATTTAATGATGATGATAGTAATAATAATAATAGTTTGCAGTTAGGCTGCTGCCTGGTGCCAAGCATTCTCTCTTACTCCCTATCAATAACATGTGTAAATCCTCCAACATTTCTCGCCGTCACCAACTCCTCCCTCATCTAATTCCACTACCTCACCAACATAGACTGGCTACTCCTCTCCTTCCTCCACCCATCATATGGAATCTCTCACTATTATTCCCCATCCCCTCTATATCACCCCTCAACTAGATGATGTCCTACCCTCCCCGAACCTCCCTGTCCCTTCGCCACCCTTCACATCCTGACAAGCCCTTCTACTCCTCTTCTATTCTTCCGAGGTCTCCACCCCAGTTCCTTAACTATCATTGATGGTATAATTTACTTCGTCCTTTCAAGCTTGCCTTTGCCTTCTCCATCAATCTTTTACTCATCTTGCAGCCCTCCTCTGCACCTTCTCCAGTTCACCGACTTCCACTTCTTTGAATGGATCCCACTCCGCCGCCGCATACTCCAACATAGGTCATACCATTGTGACGTATGCCTTCGCTTTTATATCACTGTTGTTTCATTTCAGTACCCTTCCTAAAATTCCTAGAGCCTTTTTTTCCTTTGCAAAATAAAGCCTGTATCACAACCCCTCTAAGCATTTGTGTTCTGCCACCTCCCCAATCTCCTGTCTTGCCCATCTGTAAATATTCCTATTTCTTTACCTTTTTCCTGGTAAACTTCATAACCTTGGTCAACCTTATATTTATTCCCATTTTATTCAGTTCCGCACAGTTCCGCGTCTGATCAACGTCTTTCTGCAAACTGTCACTTTAACCAACCTCTGAATACAGTACATAGTCGTCCGCAAACAGCCTTAGCCTACCCCCTTACCCCATGCCCATATTATTTGCCATTACTGTAAACAACAGTGGGCCTAGCACTTCCTTGTGGTACCTCTGGTAGACAGTGCATTCCCTACTTTTACTCTTCGTTTACGTTCCCTAAGAAAATCAATTCGCTCTACCACCCGCTTGTTCTCCACTAGTTTATCCACTTTAACTCAACAATATCCCATGCGGCACCTTGTCAGAAGCCTTCTCAAAATCTATAAAACAGGCGTCCATCTGTTTTCCCTCGTCTTCAGCCTGCACCAAATCCTCCAGAAGCCCAGCCGACTGAATCTTCCACGAGTTCCCCTTCCGGAAGCCATGCTGACACTCCCTCAGACAGTTACTCTCTTCCATTACTCTGACTATAAACTGCACAGTCAGCCTCTCCATTACCTTTCCTGTACTAGATGTGAGACTCACCAGCCTGTAACTGTCAGGACTTGCTCTATCCCCTGCCTGCTTGTACATATTGGTACAACCACTGCCTCTTTATATCCCCGTGGTAACTTGCCCTCTTCCAAATATCTACTAAACAACACTTCAAGATATATCAACTCCCTCCCACCAAACTTCAGCGCCCCGTTACCTATCCTATCATGTCCCACTGCCTTGTTGGCCTTCAAACCTTTCATTTCTTTTTATATATCACATACATTCATTCTCGGTTTACTACATAACCTTTCCTCCCTATCAACTTCCCTGTTTCAAACATCCTGTCTCTAATAAACAGACATGTATTGAACTTGCAGCATGTTTACTTTTTCATTTGTCAGTTATCGCAGTCAACTCATCACTGTTATATAACAATGGAATCTCTTCGTAACACCCTTTTATTTTTTTCAGGTACCTAAAAAAATGGTCCATTCCTTGTCTTTTCCTCTTTCCATAAATTTCCCAAGATATCAATTTATCGCTTTTTAAATCCTGTCTTCTAGCTCATTTCCCTTCTGCCTCACCCATTCCATAAGTCTCTATAACTTCCCTTCCGTGCTGCCCAATTGCTATCCCTGTTCTCCCTGTTTCACTTTACTCCTCTCCAAGCAACCAGCAGTTTCATTACCCAGTAGATCTCCCAGGATCCTTTTACCCTGCTCTATCAGGTGCATCTGGTCCCTTCCAATGCAATTATAACCTATCCATTTGCTGCTGTCGACAAACATAGCTCACAAATCCCCACATACTTTCTCATACAACTTACTAGCAGTCACGGCCTTGAAGTTGCTAATCCCTTCCGTAACCACTATTCTTGACTTGGGATATTTCTCCTTTACCCTTCCTAGCAACTCCTTCAGATCTCAACCGCAGCCTATACTTCCATACGAACAATATAATTTTTTGACGTGAGTTGTGAGAACACTTACTGCCTCACTTCACTTCTGACTACTAACATGTTTCTCCAAGTCACAAATTTTAGCCCCTCCACGTAAAAAAAAAAAGGTTTCATTTAAAAAATTACACCCTGCTTGTACAGGATGGCTCAGAATAAAATCAATTAGGTTGGCATTTTGAGGTATATTTTTACTATTATAAACATAGCATTGTACTATCAAACCTAATGTGCAACACATTTCAGTATACTACTGACTCGAGACAGACTAGAAGCTACGACTGTTACATTCATCACACAAGAGTTGAAAATTTGAATCATTAATGTGTTATTTTGGCTTCACCTATGCTTTGTATTTGAGATGAAGTACTGCATTTGTCTGGTTGCTCACGTGGTGAACGCGCGCTGTGTTATGTAGGTGTTAACTATACGTTCAAAACTTCGTTGTATGTGCATTTTTTCACTAGTTTATGGTATACATTAGTACGCTATACACGTTACAAGTTCTCAAGTATTAATTTGTATTGATTTAGTGATTATAAATACAAAGAATGTAATTTTTATCACAACTGACATGTAACTTTCCGTTACACATAAGCTTAAATTCTTCATCTGATAAGTAGGAGGATTTTAGCAGTGTACAATTATTTTTTCAGTGTTGTCACAAATGATGCCAAAGCACAGGCAATACTCAAAGTGGGCGAATACCTTTGTTTCATGCCTTTTGTACTCATAAGTGTGACACTTGGTCCAAATGGGTGAGAGGGTTTTACGGCCCTTTAACAGCGAGGTCTTAAAAGCCAATGAAGGTGAAGTGAGGTGAAGGGAAAACACAACGTTCATGCCCGAGCTGGGATTCGAACCCAGGACCCCTCGCACCGTAGACCGACGCCTAACTAACTACGCTACGGAGGCCGGCTGGTCCAAATGGGCATATGTAGGTTTGGCTAGGGGAGGATGTAGCAGTGGTCAACGGGGATATGGCATCCTCATGAAAACACGCTTACATGAAACATTCTTGATGTTTAAAAGTCTGTATTAAAGTAATGTTCGAACAGTTTAAAACACTGCATGAATTGATTCAATATATTTTCTTGAACATGACAAGGAAATAGTGCACAGGTCATCCACCATAGCTCTTCTCACTTCCACTAGAAAAATTCTGGATTTTTACCTTGTTCACCAAGGAACTAGTTTCGTGCGAATATGTGTGTACACATAAATATTTATACACATCCACAGGATGTAAATGAAAGTACGTTACAAACTTTGCAAGATTATTCACAGTAAAAATTAGGTTATGTTATGTAATGTAAGTTTTTGTCTGGGGCAAATCTTAAGAGATAAATTCGCGATTGAAATTTGACACGGGGAACAAACATTTATTAAAATTAAAAAATGAAAGGAGTAATAAATAATAAATCTCTGGGTGCCGTTTAGTAATCACAAGATTTGCAGCTGTGAAAAAAAAAAGTGCCGAATATCTTTCATCTTGGGATTGCTCACACCTACTGTGTATCGCGTGATGCCTACCTATGAGGCTCCAAATTTTCTCGGTTCCCTTTAAGGTTTGTGACGCGACGACGTTTTTTTTTTTTTTTGTTTATAGTAGCCTCCTACTCCAAACTGTGTCATCAAATATACAAAAATTTTAATTGTAAAAAAAAAAAAAAAAATAGAAATGCTTCATCAACCCCATTGTCTACTGAAGGTGAAAGGTATTCGAAATTTTCACAGATCTCAGGTATTGTTATTTTTGTTGTATTGGGTGTGGTAGTTCGCCATTTCTTTATCAGGGATGGGAGTCAGAGTCAGCACCGAGTCCTGAACCCGGGTAGGTAATATGTTTGGAGGATTCTTACATTGAAGGCTAATCATTTATTAGAATAGAGTGGCCGTAATACCATTGCAGTGCTGCCGTTCCTGAAAGCTGAAATCGAGAAAAGAAAAACTGCAAAAAAAAATAGCCGAAGCAGTTTGTAGGTTCTACTTATTACCTAGTCTCTTATTGTTCTACCTCAATTCCAAAAAATAATGTGACAGCGCCAGTTTACTAAAGGTTTGGGCGTAGCCATGATGATGGGGGGGGGGGTTGGTTAGGGGTTACAACCTTTCCCCCTTAGCACAAAAAATAAAAATTGTAACACAATTGATAGTATTTTATCAGTAGGATGTTTACTGTCTTTGTTACAAAAACTGAAATAATAGCACTATTTTACGTTTTGAAATCCAAATTTTATTTCAGGAGAGGACCTTGGACACCCCCATAATTTTAGGGGGCGACCGGTGTTCCTTTACAACATTCCCATGTAATCACCCCTCCTCTCCCCCAATAAACAAATCCTGGCTACGCCACTGAAGGTAATGCTGTTCAGAGACAAATTTCCAAACTACCACGCTAATCATTGCTAACAAATTTGCTGTCGAATGTCTCTGAGATTAAAACTATTATGATTAATAATTAGTTTCAGGATCATAATTTCTCCTTCGGTTTTCACATCAGTTTAGGATCGAACGCATCTGATCGTCACCTCCTAAAGTTTGCCTAACATTTATTTACTGCTGTATTATTTATTTAATGTATACTAGTACCGATGCGTATGTTAATACACATGGTTGTCTTTCATCCAAGCTAACAAATATCGAGCGTTTTTAAATGTGTTAAAAGGACCTTTCGTGATATTTGCCTTTATCACGGAGTAAAAGTAAGTGTAATTTTTATGTTTACTTTTTTATTCATCACATACAGTATATGCCTGTTGAACGTACAGCAAATATTGGACCAGATTCCACATGTGAGACATCGAAGATGCTATTTCATTTTGTGAAAGGAATCTCGCAGCTAGTGCCGTTGACGTGATTGAATTTCCTCCTTTGTATAGGACTTTGCTACGGTACAGTTGGCAACACGCTTTGAGATGTTCTTCCCCTCCAACCATTTTTCGCGACCTTCACAACGGTTGGCTTGACTGACTGTGGCTTCCCTGGTTCCAGCTTCGACGACAGCGTTTGTTCGCTCGTGACTGAAATGTCGCTCTCTTAATTTTGTTACACTTACACACGCGCACACACACACACACACACATACACACACCACGCAACCGCAAATGTAGTACGTTTCAATGCAGGATATGAGATATGTTGGTAATCAGGCTGGACTTAACATCTTTGTACAACTCCAGCATTACTGAATACTCCATCACTAGAGATGATGGTTTATCGCGGGAAAACTTGACTATTTGCTAGGCTTCAACGTACGTTCAGCTTATCAAAAGATTACTGGCTTTTCCTTGTACGTGGAGCTACTGTCCTACTTGACTAAGCCAATAAGAATACCGCTATTTTAATATTTAATGCACGTTATTGGTCTATAGACAGCTACGTTGTGTCAGTGTTTTCAAGGCTATGTTGGCACAAAACATTTTCGCGATATACCATCATCTCTATCCATCACTGACCTGAGTAGTTGCTTGCAATACAGTGTCTGATGGGTAGGGCCACGATTTTGTCGCGAAAAGATTTTTGCCTCACTTTGTTTCAGTGACTCACGTGCACATCGGCAGTTCTGTTTCAAGGTTACTGGCAGCGTGACTTTGTTCATACACGTTTCTCATTTGACTGCACCAATCAGAATAAGATTATTGTGAGTCTGTACGTCTATAATTTGCCAAGGTCAGTGAGGGTAAAATCATCCAACCACAGACGATGTAGCAGAGCTGCAGGTGTGCACATGACTCATCGAAACTAAATGTTGCAAAAATCTTTTCGCCATAAAATCGCGGCTGTACTGATTGGTCATCCTGGGAAAGAATGTTGCTGATTCAGGATTAGTATATATAACTACAACTGCTGGGAAACTGTGTTTATTTTTCTAATAAACAAGAGTGGCCGCAGTGGCCGAATGGTCAGACCGCTCGCCTACCACCAAGACGATCCGGGTTCGAATCCCGGCGGGGTTGGGTGGTAATCGTGTCGGAAGATGCCGCTGGTCGGCGGGTTTTCTCGGGGATCTCCCCTTTCTCCCCTCATTCCGGCGCTGCTCCATTCTCACCTCACGCCGTCTCTCACCTGCGCTAAAGACCTCGATGTTAAGCGCTGACCTAAATATCTCGCTAACACACTCATAAACTGGAACCAGACACGTGTTTTTATGTGAGGGCCGTTATGGGCGGGCAATACCCAGGCCCATGTTATTTCATTCAAATGTAATGCTGTAGATAACGCGCGATGATGTTTCTTTGCCAATTGAGTATATTAGTCTACTAAGCAAAATATTCAAAATGTTATTTCACCTTCAGATTCATTGCATCCATCCGCGCTTGGGTTGAAGATTTAATAACCTAATACAATCGTGATTACTTTCTAACTACATATTTTATTTTGTTTCAATTATTTCAGTTATAACACTTTAAAAATATAACCTCTAGGTAAAAGTTATTACATGAGAATTTTCTAATGAAATATTTATAACTATTGCTGAAACTAAACCAATTACTACCGAGTTTGAAATAAAAAATAAATTTATGTCAATTTGTATTTTGAGAAGAGCTGTTTGTAAATATGATTAAATTTTCTCGGTTAATTTTCATTTTCGACAATTTTGATAGGATCCGAAACGCAGATTTCAGGGTAATGAAATAAAATGTAAGTACTTTTTTTGTATAAGAGTATTAAAAATTTTGAATCGTCATATAATTTCAGCTCGTCAAAAAACTACAAAATAAGACGGTAAACAAATTGTTATATGCACTAGCCTCGGATCAGATGTTTTAAAATCCTGTATAGACTTTGCGTAAATTCACACATGAAATACGGTAATACTATATTTGTAGCTCACACAAGGCCACACATGATACGACATCCATGTGTTCGTCCAACCACGTGTAGCGGAAATTAGTACAGGATGTCAGAGATTCTGCTCGTGTCGGGTACGGTACGCTCAATTATTTAAGATAGCAACCCACCTACATATTGATTTATTGGATTTCCTTGTGCAATTTCCTTTGACAACCGAAATCGCCAGAAGTACCACGCTGGAAGTACATCTTTTGATCTTTTTCAATTGACATAACTGAACTAACAACTAACAACTGCGTTTTTTCATGGACTTTACAAAAAAAATTATTATATTTTATAGATTTTATGGATTAAATATACATAATTATTAGTTCAGTTCTAATATGGCTACTGAAAAGTAAGATCAATTGCTATGTTTCCAGTGTGATAAGTTTGGGATTTTCGGCTGTGGAACAAACATAGAAAAGGAAAACCTATAAATCAATAAGTAGAGGGGGACCAGGGCGATAAAAAGCTTCAAAAACCTATTTTGGTGTTTAAATTTTTTTCATTGAGAACAGTTTTAATTTCTTTGCAGTACAAACTAATATGCAAAACTCAGGATATCACAATTAAGACAGCACAGACAGTTTGTTTTGTATTTCGACTTTTATTTTTCGTTGTTTGTCATTATTTTTTTTCCTTTAATTGTTGTTGACTAACTCCTTATGGGATCTTTCATGTTCTGTTGTTTTGGTTTATGGATGTGTTGACTACAGCCAACTCGATTTCTATTATCTTTCTTCGTGTTTTGTTGTTAGTTTTTCTTAGTCTCTTTCTAAAAATTTCTGGGACGACATAATATTGCAATGGCGTATGTCCACAATAATACAGTTTGTCATTCTGTCCCATTGCAAGAAACATTCAAAGACATGTTGTGACGACAGCCAACAGTCGGATGTCAAAGTAGTTGGAAGAAAGGCAATGATTATGTTGTATGGAGGTAAAGTGTCTGACAGAACTGATGCATTACGTCATAGGATGCTAATTGGAAAGGTAACTGCAGCTAAATTGTTTGTGACCACTGAGTACTGCCCTACACTATGAGATACTCCACCTACTCAAGAGTATTTACTGAGTACGGTTCGTTGCCCATGTAAGACGACATGTGCTACTACAAGATGTGGGGTGCAAGTGCAATGGATTGCCGTGCTCAGTAGCTTGTGAATAGTCACAAATAAGTGGTTGCTATAACATTATAATAACTAACAATGAACATGAAGACAGTGATGAAGAGATTTAGTTAACTCACTTTTTTTTTCAGGCAGTCATAATAACTTACGTCATTAGATTATAGGTTAAAATAATTGTATTGAAGGTTTTGTTTATCAAAGAATTTCTTTCCATCGTATTTCATTAACATATAATGTGTTCATCACAATTCGGTAGGTTGTATAAGGGGCTTTTTTGCCACCATTTTACAATCAAAATTTTAGTGTGTTCCCGTGGTTCGATTTTGTTGCTTTTTTGATATGTTGTTCGGCAAATGTTCCTGAGTCAGAAACAATTTAGAAAGCTTCTGTTGCAATTTTGCCCAGGTATAACTGTAATTTTCCTGGACTAGCTCACTCTCTGTCACAGAAAGGACTTAGAGGAATAGCAAAATTGCCTCGTTAATCGGGTTGGATTATAAATATCGCGACACCAATGACAGGAAAATAATTATATTGGAAACGCGTATGTCAATCTCGAGAGTACTCAGGTCTACTATACGAAGGCGCCTGGAATTTGACTTGTAACCGGGAACAAGCGAAAATGAAGAAAATAAGCGTGGAAGTAAAGGTAAGGTATGTGGGCTTAACGTCTCGTCGACAGCTAGGTCATTAGAGACGGATGGACGTAAATATAAAACTAATAAGGTACGAGATAGGATAATATCGTGACTAAGAAAGGTGCAAGTACGACAGTGTGAGAAAAGAGAGATAGTCCAAGATTAAGAGGAAGTACAGCTGAAAACACAAACATGTCTATGCATTTTAGTGAGTGATTGTGGTCAGCGCTTAACATCCGAGGTCTAACATGAGGTGAATATGGAGCGGTGACGAAATGAAAGGGCGGGGAAAACGGGAGATCCCCGAGAAAACCAAACCCGCCGACCAGCAGCAATGTCCGTCATGGTTTCCGCATGCAAAAACCCGGGAAACGACCTCGCAAGGAATCGAGCCCGGATCGCCTTGGTGGGAGGCGAATGGTCTGATCATTCGGCCAACTCGGTCCCCCTGAAATGCTTTTGAGTGTCATTTAAAATTTTGGCTACGCCAAAGCACAGAGTAAGACGGTGGTTTATTTAAAGTTGGTATTTTTGAAATGACCGTGTAGGTCTACCCAGGTAAAACGTCCGGAGTAGAATATCGTTTGTTACTTTGGACGGTTTCAGATGTCGTAGAGACCGCGGTGGCAGAGAGGTCAGACCTCTCGCCTCCCACCAAGGCGATCCGGGTTCGATTCCCGACGGGGTCGGTCCCCGGATTTTCGCATGTGGGAATCGTGCCTGACGATGCTGCTGGTCGGCGGGTTTTCTAGGGGATCTCCCGTTTCCCCCGCCCATTCATTCCGGTGTCTCCGGCGCTGATCCATTCTCACATCATGTCACCTCCCACTAACGCTAAAGACGTCGCTGTTAAGCGCTGACCAATAATCTCTCTCTATCTCAGATGCCGTAATACAGGATGTCCCAAAATAGTGTACCCATTGTAAATACCGATAACATAGATAATAATGTAGTTACCACTATAATGTTCATACCACTTTGCAGCTTACATTCAGGAGTTTATTTACGAAAAACAACATTGGGCATATGTCCACCATTCACATCTTGACAGTGACGAATCCGTAGCACTACATGTTGCATGACCTTCGCCAAGATTTCTTGTGAAATTTCACTGAGTGCCATGCGAATGTTGTCTTTGAGAGTGGCAAGTGTCCTTGGTTTGTTCTTGTAAACACTGTCTTTGAGAAAAACCCACAGAAAGAAATCGGGGGCGGTGAGATCCGGCGACCTTGGCGGCCAGCTAATGTCTCCATTACGAGACATGACCCGACCTGGAAACATCTCCTGAATAAGTGTCATGGTCAGCCGAGCAGTGTGACAGGTTGCACCGTCTTGCTGAAACCAGATCTCATTTTCCATAGCTAATAATGGTCTGAGAAACGTGTTCAACATGTAACGGTAACGTTCACCATTCGCAGTGATAGCCATCACGTCTGCGTTTTCAAAAAAGAAAGTGCCGAACACACGATGCGCCATTATTCCACACCAAACTGTGACACGTTGTTCGTGGAGGCGTCTTTCATGGATCATTTCCGGCTGTTCAGTTGCCCAAATGCGGCAGTTCTGTTTATTGACAAAGCCGCTGAGGTCAAAATGAGCTTCATCACTCATTAAAAGTTTCGTGTGGAAATTGGGTTCTTCCGCCAGTTGGAGGAATTCATTTGCAAACTGCAGTCTTTTTTTCCAGGTCAGTAGGCAATAATCTTTGGACAATTTGGATTTTGTATGGATATGTGTGCAAGTCAGCAGTTAAGATTCTGTGTAACGATGATTTCGATATGCCAAGTTCTTGAGAACGACGACGAAGTGATTTCTGGAGACTGCTTGCCACTGATGTGCGGGCTTTGTCAATATTGACTGCGTTCCGTGAAGATTTTGAACGTCCACTTCTGGGCCTATATGCAACATTTACGTTATCTCGGAACTGTTGCACGCATCTTCTTATCACGTGTTTTGATGGTGCGGCGCGAACATTAAATTTTCGTTTGTACGTCCTCTGAGCTTGCACAACACTATGTCCATGCGTGAAGTAAAGTTCAACTATACACGCCCGTTCTTTCGGGTTCCACCTATTCATGGTTGATCTTCAATTTCACAGCACCAACCTGCAACAAACAAAACATTTATAGCTATTATGGTTTGCGTTTTATTTGTATTTCAAATGGGTACACTACTTTTGGGACATCCTGTATAACAAGCATAGCTCGTGACGTCAGAAATTCTGTCAGTACATATTTTGTGCTCTAATGAAGTAAAGTTTTAAGATTTTAAACTGAAACAATAATTATGAAGAAAATTACATAAATCCAGAATGATAACGCTTCTTCACCCTTAAGAGTTAGTTTAACCTGGCGCAACCCGTGGTACGAAACGTGTTTTATTTTTCATACATATCTGTTAAATGTGTTTCCAAAGCGTTTATAAACGAAAGGAAGACTCTCTTCAAGCAATGCCTCAATCGTTTTAAAAATACCATCCGCTTATTAAAAACATGATTTACACCTTCTCGAAAGTGTTTTAAATTAGCTTATTGGCATTGCTGTAGCTGTAAAAATACCAACCGTATTCGTAAAACAAAATGATAGTGACTTGCGTTGGACTTAAACGCATATTCCCCACAAATAAAATAACAGGGTCACCGCTTAAAGTCCCTTTGAAAAACACCTGAGATTATACTACACGATATACATACTTAGCGCTTAGAGGCGAAGCGATATTAAAGGGCGCGGTCTACCGCAATATTCATCACCATGTTTTTATTTTTCATTTGTACCAGATATTTTTTTCTTACTTTAGACACAAAATGTTACTAAACTTGTCTCTTATGAAATTTTTTTTATCTCTCATAGTTTTCGCGTAGTGGCCTGTTAAAGTAAAATTTTGAATGTTTCCGTTTTACAGACTACTATAAAACCAACTGACATACCAAATTGAAAAAAATCACAGTGGATAAATATGTCGCAGGCTACAATGTCACGGACACAAAAACAAAGAATAAAAACTTTTTGAATTTAAATAAAAATGCTGAAATTTAAAATAAAAATTTGAAAAGTACAATATTAAAAAAAAAATACAACTTTTTTTTTATTTTGTGGTTTAACAGAGCTGAATTTGTAGCCTACAACATTGTTATTCACTGTGAATTTTTTTTCAGTTTGGTTAGTGTGTTGGTTTTAGTGTGGTCGTTAAAACGGAAACATGCAAATTTTGGCTTTAACGAGCCATTACGCGAAAACCACGAGAAATAAATAATTTCTATAAAAGGAAAATTTAGTCACCTTTCGTGTCTAAAACAAGAAAAAAAGTAACAAGTACAAATATAAAATAAAAACATTGTGACGAAAATTGCGGTACACTGCGCCCGGGCGCGGTCTACCGCAATTTTCATCACCATTATTTAATTTTTTATTTGCACCAGACATTTTTTTCTTATTTTAGACACAAAATATGACTAAATTTGACTCTTATGAAATTTTTTTATCTATCATAGTTTTCGCGTAATGGCTTGTTAAAGTCATATATTGCATGTTTCCGTTTTAACGACCACACTAAAACCAACTGATATACCTAACTCAAAAAAATCACAGTAGATAAAGACATTACAGGCTACAATGGCATGCTCATAAAAATAAATAATAAAAATTATTTGAATTTTTAAAAAATGCTGAAACTCCAAATTAAAATTTAAAAAATTCAATAATTTTTTTTTAAAAATACAAATAATTTTTTTCTTTAATTTTATGAGCATGTTATTGTAGCCTGCAATGTCTTTATCCACTGTGATTTTTTGAGTTTGGTATATCAGTTAGTTTTAGTGTGGTCGTTAAAACGGAAACATGCAAAATATGACTTTAACAAGCCATTACGCGAGAACTATGACAGATAAAAAAATTTCATAAGAGTCAAATTTAGTCACATTTTGTGTCTAAAATAAGAAAAAAATGTCTGGTGCAAATAAAAAATTAAATAATGGTGACGAAAATTGCGGTAGACCGCGCCCTTAAAGCACGCATTGGAGTAGACTTATCGCCTTCCCCGTTTCGGTGCAAAAAAAAAGTACAAATAACTCTAAAGGTGGCTGCCTTGGTGAATGTATTTCGCGCATGTCGAAGCTTAAAAGTGTTGAAGGGTTAATGTGATGTGATACGGCTTTGCGGCCTTTTATTCATAAAACAATTTAAAATAAATTCAGTGGTTGAAATATGTCACGGTGGTATTTAAATTTTGGTGATAAAGTTTCGAACAAGACGTTGTACTGCAGTTCTCATTATGTTCTGCAACTGAATAGCATATCTTTTGTTTGGTGTTTTTACTAGTGTAACGTGTTTGTGCTTTTCGTTTTCAATTTTAAAACGCACATTAATTACCTTGAAAAGGTTATTTCTTCTCTCTTCACATAAAAAACGTTGCTTCGTTTAGTTACGCCTAAAACCATTTTTGTAATAATGAATAATGAATAACTTGACTAAACGCAGTTTTAGGAATTTCTAAGTCAGAATATGAAAACGGAATAACGAAAACCATGCCACAAAACAAATGAATCCAAACACCAGTTGAAGAAAAAAAAAACTCAGTTATGTAAGTGGTTTTCATGACTTATGGGACAGCTTTAATTCTAACATCAGTAATAGGGAAGCTAAGATTTAGCGCTGGTCTAGTGATGCTTAAAACCGCCCAAGTATTCTTCTTTTTACCCCTACATAATACCAAAGTCAGAACACGCATCATGAACAATAGCGAGAGACGTTCAGAATATTGGCTACATTAATTATATTTTTACTATTTCGTTTAGCTTTTCAGTGTACTAAAGAAAACACACTGTATTTTATTATGTGTGTTATTATGTATGTGGATATATTCATTTCGTTGTTATTTCATTGTCATATTTACACTGTCAAAAAAACTTCCTCAAATGTTCAGGAAGTTATTATCCCAGACGCAGAATGGGGCAGTTACCATACTTCCGTCTTGTAAATATGCAAATGTTACAATACAAGTCTGGTAACTTTAGTATGCATTTGACTGTTTTATAATTAGGTTTAGGAGTGTTGCTATGGATGTCTGGGAAACTATTCTACCATACCTACTTTCTTAGCGCTCCTATACGCACATCTGGTAAATTCACAAACTATTTTTTAGAGTGTATTTTTCGCCGATAAGTTGTCAGACGGAAGTGAAAAACTTCGACTATTTTCGGTTAAGGATTCGTTTTTTTTTTTTTTTTTTCTTCAGTTACTTGGGTATGAGCTGCGGCCAGTCAAAGACTTGGGGAAGGGAACGATGCTTGCCGGAGAGTTTGCTTACCTGATTACAGCGGCGTGGGTTGTTTGCGGCGAAGGCCAGAGATGGCGAGTCACAGAAATAAAAATCTCCCCTTCCCCCTTAATCAGCCGAACTCCTGTCTGCCCACGTCACTCAACAGGCCTCTTTCCTCGCCGCAATTACCCTTACCCGTCCTCTTCTCTCCACCTCCCTCGTCACTCGGTTGACCTAGGACTAACTAAATTATCTCGTGTGTCTAACAGCGGCTGTCCAGCTGCTGGAATTACTTGGGCTCGTCTGCTACAATGGTAGTGGCAGCCGCCATCTTGGACATAACCTCACCGACGTCAACCAACTGCGTGTCGCAGCCGTCAGAGCTTGTTAACTTGAGTGACTGAGGGACAACCCATTCTACGCTGCAAAATTAGGCCCTTTCATTAATAAAACAACCTTGAGCCTAAGAACTTACAATTCGACGACATACCTCAACTTCTCTTCTAACAAGTGATGTGATAACTAACGTTATCTCACGACGAGTTGACGCAATATTGGTGGATAGCGTTAGCATTTAATAATTCTAAGATAGTTTTACGTGCTGATGTTCTATTTTATGCCTACCGTGTCGACACAAAATATCGTTTCACTCTAGGCAAGTACTGACTTGTCAAATCAGTAATATAAGTACTTCAAGTCATTTTGTAAAGCTTTTATTTGTTCATTCTCTTCCTCGCTGATTATATAATCACGTAAAACACATGTTCTGTAGTGAGCATTCGGAAAGTATACACGAACTTCTTAAGTCCTCACAAATGCAGTTGCAACAACTAATTTTGTTGTGAGGACACTTAATTTTATGCAGGTAACCACAGTGGGCAATCCAAACGGAACCATGCGCAGTTTAACAAGTTTTCTGTTTTACATGCACCCATAGGCGCAACTAAGGGGGGGGGGGGCACTAGGGCACGCCCCCCCAAATAAATAACCAACCAAGGTCTTAAAAATTACAATTAATTTAATATTGAATAATCAGTGATACTGTTACCAGTAGAATATTCAATGTTTAGCAATGAAAACTGCTAAAATAGCACTATTTTGCACCTTGAAATCCAAACTTTTCACGGGGGAGGACCCCCGGACCCCCCCGCATGAAGATGTGCTGGGTGATTCTTTATAATATTCACAGGATAGCCATCCATCCCCGTCTGAAATTCATAAATTCTGACTACGTTACTGATTACAGGTAGGGGTAGCTTGAGTATAACAGTATTCACAGAATTGTGCCCTTCCCAAATGTCCATTCTAGTTGCGCCAATGCGTGCTCCAATACCTTTAAGTGAGATAAAACAACTTAGGTGAATAAGAAAAGCTGGAGATTATTTTGGTGTCTACATGGTGTACATGCATATTTTCTCCAAGGAAGATTTCTGTGCAAATACTAATGAAATTACACGTAGAAGTATTTATCCTTTCAACAGTATACGGAAACAAAAACGAAATACTACATACAAATGCTATTCATATCACGCTATGTACAATACGAAACATGCATAAACGGATAACATATTTTCGACTCGAAACAAAAATTATTTTCGGAATGGCTACCAAGACTGCAGTGATAAGAGAACCTTGACTTCTCATTCTTCCTTCCTCTCCTCTGCATTACTTAGTGCTTTCAGTACAAGGCACGGAAATGCTTTTAGGAATGGGCAATTTTACAAGAACAAACTACCGGACTGAAGACGGCCGCAGGTAGTCTGTTAAAAATGACGAAGACGATGAAATATGTAGTTTACAGAAATAATTTCGAGGTTAGTACACTTAACGGTCAGGTAGCTCCCAATTAGAGACTCTTGAGCTGGAATTTTTAGTTTCTTACGAGCAGGAGCAGAAAGCTCAGAGGTTGTTAAAGCCACGCCTGGTAGTTTTACAGTGATTTTGAAAATATATTTTTAAACAACACCGTTTTCGTATCCACAAATCCCTTCATGGTTTTGTTGCAAGTGTATCATTATTTGACATATTTTTTTTAGTAGCAATAAACATTATGGTTTTCCAGATTTATGTACCCATGTTATCACCATTTTTGTTATGATAATAAATCAAAATCAAGCAAACCAATTTTTTTTCTTTAGCGAACGAACGGTCCGTTATTTTGCAATACACCTACACAGAATGGTACATCGTATGACTGATCTTAATCTTGACTTTTTTCTAAGAACTCCGTTAAAAAAAAGTGTTGACTTTTGTGCACAATTGTGTAAATTACCACCTAGGATGGCCTTAAATGGTTGGGAAAACGTTTTTTGATGTGCGGGAACTTACTTTCACCTAAATACAGACAATGGCCGATTCCCCAAGATAGTAATTAATGATGTCGAGCAATATATAGGTCGTAATTGATTCCCCAAGATGGTAGCAGATGACGTTGCTCAAGACACAGGATAAGGTCGATTCACTGTGTCTGGTGATGTTAACATAAATATATAGACTACGGTCGATTTCCCTCCCCAAGAAGGTTGCAGGTGATCTCATCTTAGATACAGGGCATGGCTAATTCGCCGTGACAGGGGTTAGTCAAAACTAAATATAGAGAATTGTAGATTCCCAAAATGTCAGAATTTCAGGGTATGTGTGATTCACCAGTATGTCAAACTATCTACAGACCGTGGTCTCCCCCCCCCCCCCAATTAACGTCAGCATGTTTTCTATCAACATTGGCTATCGTTAATTTGTAGCATTGTTTCTCTCTACAACAGGCCCAGTTAGAACTGTACAGCTTGGACACACAGCGTGTGTGATTTGTTCCAAAACTGTTCACACGTGTCATGGTTAATGTAATACAGTTTATTGGAGACTATTTTAAACATTTTCGCAATTTTTCAGTGTCTCTAGCTATTGTTAGGGCCCGGAAGTTTTCGCGAAAAGATTTTTGCCCCACTTTGTTTCAGTGTCTTACGTGCACTCCTGCAGCTCAACTTCATGGCTATTGACAGAGTGTTTTCGTGCAGAGTCGTTATTCATTTGACTGTGCCAATCAGTACACGGATAACTGTCACACATCATGTCTGTGATTTGCGGGTTTAACCTCCACACGCTGGGTGTTACGGCATCCAATCACTGACCACATAGCAGAGATGCAGGTGCGCACGTAAGGCACTGAAACAAAGTGCTGCAAAATTCTTTTCGCGAAAATTACCGGGCTCTAGCTATTGTACATTCGAACGTTAGTCAAGTGCTAAAGTCTTCAATTGCGTAACCCCTCAAGGGTTTTCTTTTTCCTTCCCTGCGCCGCAAGGGCTACTCTGTAGCACTTACGCATGCGCACACGAGAGCCCGGGCGAGGGCAGAGCGTCCTGGCGGCGGGTCCAGGAAACAGAATCTCCCGCGCGACGCCCACTGGCGACGTCAGTCGCTGGTCGGCCGTCAAACCGGGCTAGCGCAAGGGAGGGTCTCGTCTGTGCGCGACGCGTTGCCTACACCCTCCCAGGCGACCACGTGGTCGTCGGGCGAACCTCTAGCGACGAGGAGGAAGAGTGTGCGATGCCGGGCAACGAGCTGTGACGGCGGGAACACGTGACCTAGTCGCTCGCGTCCACACGGGATCTGTTATGGTGCCGGCGCTGGATTCGCTCCCGTGCAAGATCCTGCTCAGCCTGTGGCTGTGTGCATGCCTGGCCATGCCGGACAACCTAGGTAACATCCTGATTATATCATTTACAAACACCAGGCATGATATATATATCTATAGATGGTTCGCAATAAAATGAGTACTTTTCAAGATCACGTTAAGATAATAATTTTAAAATATCATTTATTATGACTTCAAACGTTTACTTTTGAGTGCAGTAATCTCTCTCTCTCTCTATGTACATAACACACACACACATATATATATATATATATATATATATATATATATACATATATATATATATATATATATACATACATATACATATACAGGAGGTTTGGTAATTATATATACAAACGAAACGGGTGTATCGAGGACGATGAAACAAACAAATAATTATAGTAAACACAGTTCCGAAAAACAAATGATTTTCCCAATACGACACATTACATGTTACGACAGGAACGCTAAAATACCAGCAGTGTCCCGGAGGATCAAAACGTCAAAATGCTGAACATTTGTACGAAGATATTACAAGTGTTTGAAATGGGCGCCGTTCATGTGAAGGCAGGCTTCAGCACATTTTCGCATCGATGACCGTACACGTTCAAAAACTCCAGGTGTGTTCCGAATGTAGTGTCAACCATCCACAATGCGTTCCTGTAGTCCGTGGACACTGTAAACAGGGCTGCCATACACCAAAGCTTTTAACTATCCCTTGCTACATTTCCGTGTTTGCACGTGTCCATATATCGTAACGGAAAAACCGTCGTTTTCCGGACCTGTATTTACTAGCATTATTTGCTTGTTTCATCGTCCTCGACACGTCCCTTTCGTTTCTACCCATAATTACCAAACATCCTGTATAGGCCTATATAAAGGACGTGGGGAGAGTGAATGGTAACCTATGCATCACAACTGACCTATGCACATGCAAAGCTAAGATACATTTTGACAAAGAAATTTAACCAGTCATTATTGTATATAATTTTTTTTAGTTACCATAGTATACAGCCATTGAGAAATAATCAACTACACGAAAATAAAAATTAATTGGTGTAATAAGCTTCGAAAGCTTCGCCAGCAATAGAGTAGTTATTACACTGCTGCCATTTGAGGTCGTATTGATTAATATCTTATATCGAAATGTAGATTACGAGATTTCCTGCAAAAAAGTCAAACATTAAAAAAAAAGTTTGTTACCATTCTATTTCCCTATTCCCTTCATATATATATATATATATATATATATATATATATATATATATATATATATATATATATATATAAAGCAAGCTATCTATCAAAGTGTAGCTTGCTTTATTTACATTATAAGTGGAAGGAAAGTACATATTATCTGAAAGGAAAGTAACTAGAGATTCACATCCTAAATACTGCTATTCTATCACTAAAAAGGCAATTCTTTTAATTGTTGAATTGTTGTAATGTATGTTTTTGAAAAGTTTCTACAGGACACGCAAGAAACTTATTCCTCTCATATACTAACCTCATTAACGGCTAGTCTCTTATTGATCACCTAAATTTATTTATAACTTAGAATGATGCTTCAAAACTTTACCGTTCTGTTTTTTTTATAGCGCGAAAGACCTTCGTCAGTAGTAACCACTGTTTGCGGTATCAAATTTTAAGCTTTTTAACTCACATTTGTTCAATATCACAAGATAAATCTTTTAAACAAATGTGGTTCACAGAAATGTTTTTAAAGAAAAACTGCTTCATTGACTAACATTGGCATTATTAAGAAAAACATTATCTTTGATTGTTTCTAGCAATAGTGTACGTCCGTAAAAACGACTTGGTCTACTAAAAGACAATGTTAAAATTTATGTTTTAAAAAAATAATTTGTAGCTAGGAAAATTTTCAACAATCCCATTTATGAAAATATTTTAATTCATTTTCATTGTAGTGTTATTGATTTGAAATAATTATCTTTGGAATTTATAATTTTTTTTTTTTTTTTTTTTTTTTTTTTTTTTTTTTTTTTTTTTTTTTTTTTTTTTTTTTTTTTTTTTTTTTTTTTTTTTTTTTTTTTTTTTTTTTTTTTTTTTTTTTTTTTTTTTTTTTTTTTTTTTTTTTTTTTTTTTTTTTTTTTTTTTTTTTTTTTTTTTTTTTTTTTTTACGGTATGTTTACCATTTAAACTCAATGAGTGTACGCAAGGTATACTTTACTGTGACATTTCTGTGAGAATATCTTCAAACTGTTATAAAAAAAACGAGAACCGTGTTTGTTCTTGTGGAGATGTTGCAAGGCGAACTGTAGCCGTGGCAGTAAAACGGAAGCTGCACCTCTAGCCGGAAACATATAGTGCTGTCAGGCAGGACTTTAGAAATACTGTGCACTTGATAGGCTTGTAAAACTTTACCAGTAAGATACAGACATTGTATGCGTTCGAGAGGTCAAGGGCTTGATTGTGATACTGTGTCGTAAATACGTTTTATTCACGCGCGTGATAATACGTATTACTTGTGGGTTAAACGGCGCGGATGGTTGTACGTAATTGCACTAAAGGCGGTTTACGGTTTATTCTACTACTATGATGGTTTTGTACTACTATGATGGTTTTGTACTACTATGATGGTTTTGTTCTACTATGATGGTTTTGTACTACTATGATGGTTTTGTACTACTATGATGGTTTTGTACTACTATGATGGTTTTGTACTACTATGATGGTTTTGTACTACTATGATGGTTTTGTACTACTATGATGGTTTTGTACTACTATGATGGTTTTGCCGTGATAGCTAATTATTAGAGCCCGGTAGTTTTCGCGAAAAGAATTTTGCAGCACTTTGTTTCAGTGCCTTACGTGCGCACCTGCATCTCTGCTATGTGGTCAGTGATTGGATGCCGTAACACCCAGCGTGTGGAGGTTAAACCCGCAAATCACAGACGTGATGTGTGACAGTTATCCGTGTACTGATTGGCACAGTCAAATGAATAACAACTCTGCACGAAAACACTCTGCCAATAATCATGAAGTTGAGCTGCAGGTGTGCACGTAAGACACTGAAACAAAGTGGGGCAAACATCTTTTCGCGAAAACTTCCGGGCCCTACTAATTATTTAAAACCAAGAAATTGTACTGTTTCGACTAAAAAGTCAAATTAACCAGTATCTCGTTAGTTATATAATTAGCCAAAATCATAGTTTTTAATGCCTTGAAAAAATGAGCTAATATGGAGAAGGCTATTTTAAATAGAACTGCCAAGCACGTGTTTGATATCTGCTCTCGTTTAAGCGTATAAAATTAGTATCGCTAAAAAAGTAGGAAGACGAGATCATGGCCTTCATTTTGTGAGTCTACTGACCACGGACGACGTCATGCGATAGACTGAAGTTTTAAAATGGATTGATTGTCATTGTTTGTTAACTTAATTTTACGCGCAGACCTGACGTTTTGCGCAGTACGCAAGAACGCAAAAATACCGATGCGAAATAACGGTCTATAATGGGAGCTGCCTTCATAGGAGTTAGCGTAAAACCAGTTGATGTACTTAATTGAGTCAGTCATTTGAGAAACACCACATGTCACATTTTAAATAACAAGAGTTTCTTGATATTTACTCTGCAATGCGCGAAACTCAAATTTCGAACACAGAAGTGACACATATACAAATTTTTTTAAAATAACATTATCATATTTAGAAGATATATAAAAAAATACATTTTCAGTATAGCATTATTTAACAACTCTTTCTTGAAAGTGACATGTGGTGTTTCTCAAATGACTAATTCAACTATCGTAAAATTTTACTATGAACGGTAATGTTTAAAATCATTCTTCAGGATCTCTCTGATTGGTGGTTGATATAACATAAAGGGAAACAATAAAAAAACACAGGCGACTTGTTTTAAGGATGCCAATTATATTTAGCACCTGACATTGTGAATAAGTTTTACTATTGCACTTTAATGCCCCAAAGACTGGAGAACCAGTATCCCTGGGTGTGTTTGTTGTTTCTGAAATCGAAATGCAGGAAAAGGCTTACTGAAAGTGTGTTTTTGGTGCGGAAATTGCTACACTTTACCAAAGAGCTCGCCCAGAATTTGTGCTATACGCGCAGTACTGTTGTTTCATTAGCGTTATTGCTTGCCAACCTTCGAGTGCTTCTGCTTGACATGCCTTCATATATGGTAGCTGGAGGAGGTGGTGGGTGGAGTGGGGTTTGTTCATGCTACATACCGCGCAGAAAACATTGGCTCGTAAACTAAAGTATCAAGTTTTACCCTAAAAACTTGTCTGTATCGCCAGTTGATACCGTCTCTCAAAATTCTTACGTCATGCACACTCAGGACAGAAATATTTCGTTCTACTAGGTCAATGGTAAATTTTCTTTACAATTAAAAATATCCCAAGTTGAAATTCTGAAATGCGAAAGCCTAGTGAAAAATGATATTAAAATATAATAGTATGTTTCATAAAATGTTGGTATACTCAATGAAAATGTTGTGTTTATAAAATTGTTAAATTTTCAGAACTATAATTTGACTAACACGAATATTTTTATAAAAATCTCTGTATTGAACTGGCACAGCGATATGTTGCGCTTAATTTTTTAGTCAGTAAAGCATTCATTGCATGTTGAAGTGTTTTATTGTTGGGTAAGTAACATAAATTAATAATATTGTCCAGACTTCCTGCTTACAATGAGTTTTAACCACTCTAGTAATTTTCATGCCAAGGAATTGCATATACAAATTGAGTAAAAAAATGCATACTTTAGCGTTGCCTTACAGTAGCACGTGAAAGCCATAAAACTCCAGTTATAACAGTCGTCGCATGTTAAATCGTCCTTGTTGACAAGGTCAGTGACGAAAGACCCGTGTGAGGTGACACGAACGTGCCGGATCCCCTGTGGAATGAATATTGATCGAAGTATTAGGAAGATACTGAGATAACCCCTTCGTTTGTCTTTGTCTCTTCCACAGGTTCTTTGGGCACGTGTATAAATACCGGTTATCCAAAGAGGTGTTTTTAACCAATTTTTGTACATGTTAATCGGGTAAGGGACCTTGTACCACCTGGTAGTTATGAACTTGTCTTTACGATAGTTTAACAAACGATATTTTGGTACACTTCATCACCTGCGCATGACTTAACGGAATGAGGTTTTCGGTCTTCGATTAAAATCGATTGTTACATCAGTTCGTCGTTATTATTTGATTAGAGTAGTCGGATGATATGTGGTCCATATAACAAGAACATATTAGGATCCTCTTCAGGTATACGGGGGACCTTAATGGTTGCTACGAATTACTGGATTGCTCACACATTTTAGCGAGACATTTCTGTTTGAAACACTACAACGTTCTCAAACGTTCAGTAAGTCATGTGATCCTGAATTGCTTGCTGGCACTTAGACAACCTGGTTACCGAGTGAACCTTGTTACTTAACACTTAACTGGGAAAATATAGCCAACCCCAGCAGGTTACTTAATATAACTGTATACAGAACGGCATTGCTGTTATTTGGCAAAGCAGTATTCAGTGTTTACTATTTTGTTGCGTATTAAAATCTAAATTCTGAAATTTAAAATACATCGTAATATTATTTTATTATATCGGGTTTCGTTATCATTTATGTAACGATAAATATCACATGAAACAAGTTTTGAATAATGCTACCCGTGTTTAACGGCGATTTATCCAGAGTCACTGTGCATTTCACAGCTCTATGGCATTAATGTATATAGGCAAGTGATGGACTTTAGAGTGAGAGAATCATTTCAGTGGCTGAAGTCTATGTTGAAGATAGTAATTTTGAAACTAACCAATTAAATACAATTCTATATGAACGCTGCCTAAATATTTTGCAAGTTTAATGCTTAACTATTAAACACACGGTCTTTGTATAGGACTAAAGTACGTTAAAGTCATGTTTGGTCATCCAAGTCAGTTGGGACACGAATAAAATCTTTAAGCGTGTGTTGGGAGATAATCGGGGGTTTAATCACGCTACATTCTAATCAAAACTTACAGTAGGTACCCTATATTATAAAGTTGCCCAAATATACTTGACTTACAAGTGGTTAGAAACCTGACACCTGGTTCAAAAGTAACTTAGGCTACGTTGGTTGCTCACACAAGGTTTTTCATGGACCCTGCAAAATGTTGTGAGGGAACGCCAAAATCACTTTGTATTGATCATAAAACTCTACACTATTTCAATGCAGGTAGTGAAATTTTGATACCAGACAAGTACTACGAGTTCGTAACAAATGAAGCCATGTAGTTTCGTTGTATATTATTTTGCACAGTAGATGCTTATATTACTTAATGATCGGACCTACTGCTGGCGTCCAAATGTCCAGATCACCGGTTCGATCGTGGACCACGCCGCAGAGGAGATTTATTTCGGATTGGGTTTTCTTCTCCGCGATGCAAGGGTATCCCAGTGATAGTACCTGCAATCCTCTGAGATCATTCAAACGCTGCTGCATCCCAATCTCAGTTCGCCTGTATCGAGCTGGCCAGATCGCTAACTGAAGGAAACAGGAATTAATTATCAGTAGAGACATGCAAAATTCGCGTTATCATTTGGTAGCAGACTAAGCTTCACTTTCCTATACATAACAGAGCATAATCTGGGATGCAATTGGCCACGAACTTTCATGTGTTGTCATTTACGTGTGTTATGTCTTTGCAGAGATTTGCCTCTCTACCGTGTAAGTATCTCCGCGGCAAGTCACGACAATATCGACCAGCGGGAGACGTCTAACGGACCTATAGTCACTTGGAGTCTAGCCAGCTGTCAGAAAATAACGCGAATTTTGCATGTCTCTAATTATCAGCGTTCTTATGTTGTTCATGCTCAACCTTCCATTAGTTGGGAACATCACTCGTATTTACTTATTTCCCAGTTAATAACAGCTAGGATTAAGATAAATATTTAGGTCATACATAGAGCCAATGATTTTTGGTGAATAGAATTTTGCAGCAATTTGTTTCAATGCCTTACATGCACACCAGCAACTCTGGTTCGTGATTATTGGCAGAATATAATAGGGCAGAGGCGTGGCTCATTTGACTGTACCAACCAGAACAATGTTACCGCGACACCACATGTCCGTGATTTACGGGTAGGACCCAGAGACGCCGAAAGTTAAAAACATCCAATCACTGACCATGTAGCAGGGAAACATATGTGCACATAAGACGTTGAAACAAATTGTTGCAGAATTCTTTTCACTAAAAATCACTGGCTCTAGTCATACACCAATGCAACACTCAAAAGCTCGAAGGTACCTTACATTTCGCTAAATAATTCGCCCTTATTGCGAGACTACTTCAAACAATTTAACAATAGGTTATATATTGAAGTGATTTTTTTTTATGCGCACGCCATTGTAAGCGAATGTTGTTGAGACGCAGAAAACCCACGGTTACATGAAAGGAGAAAAAACAGCAACAATAAACTAAGAAAGAAAATGAAATCACAAATGATTGTAGTTAACAAACATACATAATAATTCCGAAATATGAATTTATTCAATCATACTAAAGGTATTTATAATTTCCTTGGTTTGGTTGTTCAATTTTTATGCTAATTTTCTCGAGCGTAGTCCTTTAATGTAACTGGGTTTTCAGCGACACAGCAATATTTGCTAGGAATGGCGTGTATCCAAAAAATAACTTCAATTTGTCATAAACCTCCACTGAAAAAAATCACTCAAAGATCACAATAATAAGTACGTTTCAGAAACACACAAATTTTAAGAATACTAGATGGAAAACTCACTCGATGTGACGGAGATTATCGAAAATGTTTTCAGTCTTTTTCCTATATTCCACGTTTCAGCAAGTAAAATAACAATAATGTGAAAGTGCCCGGGCGTATTTTAAAACAGAACAAATCTCGTTCTGATTTATATTTCTGTAAATATATAGTTATATTTTATATTCTGATTTTCTGCGTGGAGAGAATTATCAACTGTACAATGCTTACTTGAATGTTGTACCAACCTATTGTGCACCGCAGTTTAGGCGATCCGTGTACCTTGTGCTTGACCTACGTTGTGACGTGCTTGAAATGAGAGTTTTATTTACGAAAGTATTTACCGAGACCACAATACGTCTACGAAAGAAAAGGAATGCCAGACGGTTATTGAATGCTATTACGACGCACGCTGTTTATACAATTTTTGAAACTCCAACACTGTTACAAGCGGCGGAATAAAATTACAACTGTGCAATTTTGCGGTATTCTCTTAGGATTTTCACATATATTAAATTTGTTTGACTGAGTTATTTTTTATATATACATCGCACCCCCAATGCAATACCAACACAACTAAAAAAAAATCAACATTTTTGAGTTGTGTATGTAGTAGTGAAGGAGAGGATAGTTTTCTTTCCCTAATGCAATACTAACATAACCAAGAAAAGCATTCCAAAAATTAAATAAAAAAGTTTCGATTTTAGCATCTTTGCCAATATATGTTGTATCCCGCAGGTAAACTGCGGAGGCGTGACGTAGCTAAGGCCGAACACGTATGGTAGGTTTCGCACTTAAGAGTTGCAACTCAAAGAAACAGATGAATTCAGCAGTAAAATTTTTTGCAAGTTTTCTTTAAGTACAGGTTAAAGTACAAAGTTCAGCTACAAGTCAAAAGTACAACTGACATAGAGACAGTGCCTCGTACGGATGTTGGGGCTCCTCAGAGCACGATGTGTTTCGAAGAACGCATGTGTGGAATTGAACTGACATCAGCCTTGGCTTGAGGTCAGGGCGGTGACCGTCTAGCTAGTAAACAACTCGTGCACTCAGATAACTGTCAGTTGTGTTTATCATTTATCAGATGTTTGTTTATAATACAAGTTAAGACTTAAATTAAAAAGTAAAAAAAGAAACTAGAAAACAGCTGATGATCTTTAAACGGCTGAATAAATTTCCTTGAATCATAGCTATGAACACTCTCGATCAACTCACCGTCACAAAAAAAAAAAAAAATCAAAATCAGTTCATGCGTCTAGGAACTACGATGACACTGAGACGACTTGTCTCGTGTTTCCTGTCTACTTCGACGTAATAAATTTACGTTGTTTCACCTACCTGTTCTGAAGACATCTTGGACGAGCACCGTTTAACCGGCCAGCTGTCTCCCGGCGGGGCGATATGCGTCCGTCCAGAGTCAGCACCACAGACAAAATGCCAGAATATTACTACGAACGTTTGGCTGAAAAGCCTGCCACTTGGAGCGCTGCCTGCACGGCATCTCGGAAGTTGAAACCTAAATTTTTCCTCATACCGGAAGCACTTTTATGGACTTTATAAATTCTATTTTGATTTCATTATTACGACAATTTGAAATGAGCATTTGTTATTGGCTCAGACATTTTTTGTAACTGTATAATGTGTGAGGAGTGGGGTTAGCCCACAGTATAAAGTCTAGGAGAGTAGCTTCAATTGGCAAGAAGCTACTCCTGGACTAACCGCCCGTAAGTAGAGTTTAAATTACTCTAAGTAGCCATGTTGAAAAGTTTAAAGGTTAGGGAATTCGTTTCACATGGAGACTAACTCCTTCAAGAAAATTGCAATACTTATAAAAATTTGTCTGAAGGCTTTGGAGCCATTGTATAATGGCCATAATGTGGCACTGTTTAACTTGGAATTTAAAAGAAATATAATTATTGTAAAGAAAGGAAAGTTATAGTATGGCAGTTTGTTTTATGCCAAATTTAAAAGATATTTAAATAAAATTTATATTTTTGGTAAAAATATGTGTTATTGCACAATCCCTCGTCATTACCGAAATCAATACACTTAATTATATATTTTCTTATTTGGTAACCATATTTAGCTTTCTGGTGGGTTGTTTTAATGGGGAAAACAACACCAGAGCGTTGCAACACAAGAAAATCACACAGCTACACACAGACACGTCAAACTTGTAACACCCCCTCTTTTTGTGTCGTTGGTTAAAAAATACCCTTGAGTGACACGTCATAAGAGTTCCTGTAACAACTCTCCCTATTTTCTAGACGAAAAATACTTAATTGCGTTCATGCTGTGGATGTTGACTCTCTGTACGCTGTACTCTGGCCATTGGCCTGTAGATGACTTTGTTATCAATATGACCCTGAAAAATTCGCGTTTTCTTTCCGACACAAACTAGAGTTCCAGCAACTGCACGTTCGTGTCACTTTCGCAATTGGCCTTTGACTTATTTGACACTTTCTGGAAGTAGCTTGAGCCAATAACAAAAATGTAATCACTTGCATATTTTATCGTGGAAGCGAGCAGCTAATGAGCAGCCGCTGTCTGCTTGAGAAAACATACATTCTTGGAGGCTAGCCGTATACTGGTCAGTGAACCCGCGAATTTTTCCGAGGTCTAATTATCAAGCAAAAAATACTTAGTCACTCGGCATATGTGTGCGTTGTTTCAGTATTTATAAGTACGGTCACTAACTTTTCGTGGAAAGAATTTTGCCCCACTTTGTTTCAGTGTCTTACATGCACACCTGCAGTTCAACTTCATGGCTATTGACAGACTGTTTTTGTGCAGAGTCGTTATTCATTTGACTGAGCCAATCAGTACACGGATAACTGTCACACATCACGTCTGTGATTTGCGGGTTTAACCTCCACACGCTGGGTGTTACGGCATTCAATCACTGACCACAAAGCAGAGATACAGGTGCGCACGTAAGGCACTGAAACAAAATGCTGTAAAAGTCTTTCGCGAAAACTACCGAGCCATAATTATGTGCAAACCCACAGTCCTGCTTTATAGTTAGTGATAGGATGTTTTTAACTGTCATGTGTCATGGGGTTCCTCCACCCGCAAATAACAGACGTGTGTTGTTGCAGTAACCTTATTGTGATTGGTACATTCAAATGACAGATATCATTTATCAAAAACAGCTGCTAATAACTAGGAGGGACCCCTGTTTTTCGCGAAAAGAATTTAGCTCCAGTTTGTTTCAGAGTGTGCCTTATGTGCACATCTGCAATTCTGCTTCATGGTTTTTGGCAGTGTGCCTACGTGAAGTGACGTCTCTCATTTGACTGAGACAATTACAATGACGTTCCTTGAACACCACGTGTCTGTGATTTGCGGGTAGAATCCCTAGGTTCATGAGAGTTAAAATATCCAATCACTGACTATGAAGCAGAACTGCAGACGCGCACGAACCAAACTGTGGCCAAATTCTTTTCGCGAAAAGTTCGTGGCCCTGCTTATATTTGAAATCTTGGCCATTGGCCTAGATATGAACTTATTAGTAAAATGGAAAACAAGTGTCGCCGCGCGTGTTGTGTGACGAAGCAGCAACACGTGGCTGGAGACTCTCAGACTCTGTACTGATACTCGCGGTAGTTGGCCTACAGATGGAATTATTATCACAAATGTAAAACAAGCTTCGAAATACGTGGTGAGTATCAAACGGCACCGCATAGCCGTATGCCTTACTTTGGCGAGTGCCCGAGTGTATGTGTGGTTTCAAACATATGATGTAATGATTCATTATAATTTGCAAAGCGTTAAAAATAACGACACATACACTTTAACAATTGCTCAGAATGTCTGCAAATAAGTTAATGATGCAAAAGTTAAATTGCCGTGCAGATGTGATACATAAGGTACCTGTACCGAACATGACCAGCTTAATGTTCACAAATAATGTGTGCGTAAGTCATTAATTATATTACTAATATTACACATGGATGAGCTAAGACAGATATTTATGGATGGTATATGTTCATACTGGAGACTACTGTGTATCGATCTCACATCGATCTCGGCATTACCACACAATGGCGACTAGTTGGCCATATTGAGACCTTGGCCATGTTCGCTACAGATACCTTACATGGTGAGAAGTAATTGAATTCAACATTGATATTCTACTTCAACTGCGTGGTTGCAAACTTCGTAGGTATTTAGAGCCATTAACTATAGAGTTCCTTGGCACACAGTTCGGTATTAGGCTAGTAAAATAAAGGTTTTAATGACGAATAATTAGAGGAAGGCTGTAATATTTTTTAATCGATTAAGTACACCCATAGTAAGAGTATACTAAGTTTGCCCTGGTTTTAGAGTAGAGCGTTAGCTGAAATTTTGAAAGAAACTACAGGCTTTTCATTTTTTCCCGATTTTCTCAAACTATCCGAAAACGAAGCCTCCAATAAAAAATGTTGTTCTGAAGTAAAATGTAGCACATTAAATTACGATTCGAATGAGTATCAAATACATTGAAATCAGTTATTTTGTAATCTTAAAAATTAAAAAAAAAAAAAAAAACTATTCTTAAAATTTTTTGT